>CAIGRP010004248.1:0-21250 GCA_903798385.1 Fraxinus cuspidata
TTTTAATTGTACACATGAAAGTATCTAACCTGTTATGCATCCAGATGCTTTGCTGAGCTAATTTTGAAACATACTGAAGCGATTATACTTTAGTGATAAATACAAATCGTGTCGACCTTATAAACAATCTACATATTAATATTATACAAAATATGTTCTTAAGTGACTTATCATTAAAATTTTAATTGTACACATGAAAGTATCAAGATTAGATGAAAATGATGAATTAACATGTCTTTGACATGACAAAACTATTTGATATTTTCCATCATTCGATTTTGTACACGTGTGGCCGATGGTCAAAAAAATTGTAATGCCAAAAATTCAACTATTAGTTCACTCGAGTATGGTAGTGAATAAGAGTAGGTGAAACGACAAATGAACACCAACTTACTAATACATGAATGAATGATATATAAATGAAATGAAATATATTGATTTCTTTTATTTTTTAGTCAGAAAAAATAAAAACAAGACTAATAACCAGATATAAAAAAATGGTATATAATAACCAAGTGTTAAGATTGTATGATTTTATCAATGATATTCATGGTACATGTCAAGTTGAATCGCTTGTTAACAAAATCTTTTATTTTTCTAAAAGAAGACGACTATTGGCTAGTTCAATCAATTCTCTCTCGTAGGACCTTGAAGGTCCAACTTCATCCCGTATATGTCGAGATGGTTGGGGTTGAAGACAGGTAGCTCACTCCCTCGCCTCTGCCTGGGCAGCTCTTCTCTTCCTCCCACTTTTGGGGAAAAGCATCATTGTGAGGCATTTTTTAGTCACTTCTCCTTGCCAAACGAAAATGCCACCTTGAAGATCTCCACTCTTGCTCATAGACTATGGAAAAAAATCTTCCTTCTCATTGAGTGGGTCTATACTCAGGAAACAACGAGTATGAATTTGTGAAACGTCAACTCCCACATCTTTTTAAAAAGTTATGCTCCGAATTTTTAGTCTCAGATTGAGACCTATTATTTGGATAGCAAACGTTTGAATAGAAATATTTCTTTTTTTAGAAGCATTATAGCATTTTGAGTTATCTTTCTAAATAACTTTGAATCGCCTCAATTGAATATAAGGAGAGATGTTTTGATCAAAATACCAAAATTGTACAGTGACTAAAAGAAGCAAATTTGCGCACGCGATACGCTAATTTTCATGACACGAGAGCCATTTGGATCAACGCCGCGTGCACAATGGCTGTGACTATGTGCGCGTGGGGGCTATTTTAGCAGATTAGTCAATAGTTTCCTTTCGCGATTCAAACTCTTTTGGAATCTAAATTGGATGCGATTTTGACATATTTCTCGCTCTTATAAATACAATACAAGGCTACATATTGAAAAACTCTCTCTTGTCTCTTCATGCACAATAATATCATCAAATTCATCAAGAACAAGAGGTCAATTCATCACTTTTGAGAGAGAATATCAAATCCTAGCAAGGACTTGAAGCCAATTACATCAAGATTTTGAAGAATTCAACTTTGAAATTGAATATCAAGAATTCATACATTCTTTCATGATCCGGGTTATAATTTTTCATTATTCTTCTTATAATTTATTTAAAAGCATGCTAGGCTAGATCTGTTTTTGTATTGGATAAAAATGAACCATATTTATTATTTATTTTAACTCAAGACTAGTAATTTAATTTATTTCTTGTATTATTTTTTGTTTAATTTTGCATACCCATTATATTATTTAATTGATTGGAAACCAATTAAATAATTAGTTGCTTGTTATAGTGCTGAGAGACAAAAAAATTTGAAAATTTGAAGGAAACAAAACAAATTCTTTCCAGCTTATTTATGGCTTTTGTGTGCGTGCGTAGATGAGATAATTTTGTTTACTATGATGCATGTAACGCTCCGAAAATTTTAGAATAGAATTTAATTATTTTACACGCTATATTTTTATTATTTTGAAAAGTTGGGGGACTAAAGTGATATATGTATTAATTTTATATTTTGGGCTAAATATTTAGATATTGTTAAAGTAACTAAAAGTAGATCAATATGAGGCTTCTTGGATAGCATGTAATTAATTAGAAGTATTCGACTGAAGAAAAGTTGTTTTGGATAAGAACACGTTATGTTAGACCCAATTGAAAAAAAAAAGGATAAATAAAATTTTAAATAATTTTTAACCCAAACCAATTTCTCTCTCGTGGCCACGTGCGTGTGTGTGTGTGTGAAATGATAAAGTTGATTTTGATAATGATAATTTTTTTTGTGACTAGATAAAATTTAAAAGTAATCATAATTCTATTATTTGAAATCAATTCGCATCCAAATTCCTTATATATATCGTTTTAAATTCTAGTTGCAAACAAACTCAATTGAGAATTTCAACTGCAAATATTGTAGGAATTCTCAATATTTCACCAGAGAGACTAAAGAGAGCCACGGTAGAGAGAGGGAGAGAGGAAAAAGTATAGAAAAATATAATTTCTTTTACGTGAAAATTTTTATTCTTTTCGATCTTTCAAAATCAAGGTAGGATACTTTTGTGCAAGTTGATCGTTTCCCTATACTTTTATATTCAATAATTTATGCATGAATTGTTAGTGGACTTTCAGGTTCTTTATTAAGAGATATGAGATCCTACGGGAATTTAAAATGACCTAAAATAGGTGTCTCTTGGTCACTGATGTACTCCATAAGAGGAGAGTGGTATGAAGTGTTTATTTTATCGTTATATAATTGTGTATGAAAATTGTATATTTCTTACTGTATATTTTTAAATACTCACTCTTACAAAATTTTACAGGTTAGTTAGGTTCAATTGAAATAATGGCGGGATGGTGATGCAGACTGCCAAAAGAATTGAAGAAATAAAAATATTAATTTTTTCTGTCTTCAAATTATTAATTAGCTTAATTCAGTCGAAGACATATTATTTAATTAGTGATTATGTTATTTTCTTTAAGATGCAATTTTCATGTTTAGTTTAAATTCATGGATATTTCAGTTATTTTTTAAAGAATATTATTTTATTGTTCCGCTTTTATAAAAAAGAAAATTGAATTTTGGTAACACTTCAAGGCTTATGAAATTTTGGGGTGTTACAATGCATATATTTGGAATCGTGTATTGATTATAATTTGTGGAAAAGTTGTATGTTAGGGTAGATTTATGCTTATTCATATGAAACTTGATATTTTTGCACACAAGATTATGTTTTGCATTATGAAGGAAAAGTTTGATTCAAATTTTGAATAGGTTGAAAAAAAAAATTAATTAGTAGACCATAGATGCTAAAATTCAAATTAATACATCTTTAAATCAATTCTATGATAGTTTGAGTAGATTGAGCTTTTGTTGGAAAACATTGAGATGAATGTGGATTCTATGTGTGCTAAATATTGTGTGGATTGTCTAGGCAAATAAGATGGAAATTAGATAAAAATCTTAAGTTAAAGGTTATTTTTTTTTTTAGAATAAGTGGTATTGCACTAATCATTGCATGAAAAAAAAAATATTATCTCATTGCGAAACATCTATTTGTAGTTTTTATGATTCGAGTGATTAAGTCTATAAGAATATCTAGAACCCGATGTCCTAAAATGCTTTGACTAAGCCCCAAACACTTATTTGAAAGAATTTAAACTTTCGGCAATGGATTATTAACTTAGTTGATTCTTGAATATTGAAACAGTTAAAAATAAGTAGAAACCTCATTTGTTGATGTGTTAAGTATCAATTAATAAAATCTAACCAAACTAGAAAGCGTGATGACTAGTAAATGAATTCAACCTTAGATCACACCTTGTGAAAAGAGTGAAAAAAACAAGTTTGGGGTGTGAAACTCGAGGGGAAAAAGGATAAATGACTATTGAGGGTTGAAATTTGAATCGCTTTATGAATTTATGATATTTGCCATGAATTTTCACATACAAGTTGGTTTTGCATTAGATAAGTAGAAATTAATTTTAGTATTGTAATTCTGTAGAAATTTATAATTTTAATATATATATTCCAATTCTGAGACCAAAGGAAAATTATCTAACCATGTGTGTTTAAAAATTTTATTTAAGTTAGATTATAATTTTGTTTGAGGACAAACAAATGTTCAAATTTGAGGATATTTGATAAGTGTATTTTATACACTTATCTAAACCATTAAAATTGAGTATTTGTTAGTTATTTGAATGAGTTATAGTTTAATTATGTGTTAATTATGTTTTAAGGTTGAACTCAATACAAATTGGTGGAATTAGAAGAAAGAAACGGAAACGGGAAAAAAAAATCCGAAATTTGGAGACCATAAGGTAAATATTCAATAGTTGATTTGGACCATAAAATGATATTGAAGATCACATATAATCAATTAGATGTAATTGGAGGTCAAATAGTGAAATATAATTGAAGCATTATCACAAATCAATTTCCAGCCGAAAAGTTATGCTCACGATTTTTAGCCTGAGATCAAGACCAAATTTTCAAGTAGCAAACGTTCGAAATGGAATATTTCTATTTCATAAGAATTATATCCCTTAGAGTTATCTTTTCAATACACTTTGAATCACCTCAATCGGATATCGGGAGAGAACGTTATGATCACTATATTGAAAGTTGTGTAGAGAACGATGCGAACCTAAGCGGGCACAGGGGCAATTTTGGTGCGCGCACAATACTAATTTTCATGTCCCAAAAGCCATTTGGATCAACGGCATACACACGATGGTTATGACTGTGTGCGCGCATGGGCCATTTCCGCAAATAAATTAGTATATTCCATTCGCGATTCAAACTCTTTTGTAATCCAAAATTGATGCAATTTGACCTATTTTCTAGCTCTTATACATACAAAATAAGGACTATGCATCGAAGAATCCTCCCTTGCCTTTTCATATAATATCATCAAATTCATTAAGAACGAGATGTCAATTCCTCACTTTTGAGAAAGAAGATCAAACCTTAGCAAGAAATTGAAGTCAATTACATCAAGATTATGAAGAAATCTTAGAATTGAAGATCAAGAATTCTTACATTCTTTCATGATCCAGGTTGCTAAACTAGATCCGTATTTGTATTGGATGAAGATAAACCTTATTTGTTATTTGTTTTAAATCAAGACTAGTAATTTAATTTATTTTTTATATTTCTTCATTAATTTTCCATACCCATTGCGCTATTTAATTGATTTGCCACCAATTAGATAATTAGTTGCTTGTTGTGGTATTGAGAGACTCACAATAAGTTTAGAATGCAACAAAATTAACATATGTGCAATATATGTTAGAAATAACATTTATCACGTCTGCAATCATATAGATAATCTAAACTTTAATGCATTTTGATAATTTGAATTGGTGTTTGAAATAGATTTAAGTCTTAATTAATATATATTTAATTTGTCTTGAAAAAAAGATTCTTGAACAAAACTAATTACAAATCAAGAATTGAAATACATAGTAATAGACATATTCGAAATCCAATACAATCATCGATAATTTGATACAAACACTTTTTAGCACTTTACTAGATTAATTTAGAATAATTACAAAATTAATATGTCATTTGTTTACATAATTCGAATTCCATACGAAACTAGTAAACTTGAATTGAATTGATTCTATGTGGGATGATACTCTCAACTCAATAAATCTATTACTTGTAAAAAACTATCTCGTACGCTTGCAAGTTTCGCACGAACAGTAAACATTTCAAGATTCTGCACTTACCTTTTTCAAGGATCTAGGACTCAAGTTGAAGATCTTAGCTTAGTTTCTTTAAACTTGTTTTTGCTTCAAGAACAACACTTTTTTCAAATGGGAAGAAAGTGGTTTTCCAATAGACATTTTTCTCACTAGACATGCTATTGGTTATATGGTTTCTTAGAGATGACGCCATTATATTGACCTCAAAATCCAATGGGACTATACTGTCAGTCGATCCCAACTCCTCATCTCGCCCATGTGTATATTACTTCCACACATGGAACCACATTGGATTGCACGAAGCTAAAATTTTGACTAGGGGTACAGGTTCTCGGGCGCTCTAATGTTCAAGTTAGATGATTGGCGATATTTGGGAGGAGGAGATATACAATGTATGGAAAATATGGATGTTTGGTTGAGGGAAGAATTTTATCGAGATTGAATTGCAAGATTAGCATACAAAGTTGCATTTTTTTTCATTACCTTTAGAAGTTACTATATGTGAGTATTTATACTAAAAGAGATGAGATGAGATCCATTGGATGTTTGACACGTGACTTCATTATAATGGCTCACTGGTCAAGTTCAACTGTGTCAATCATTGTCCATCATAGTCGTGTGGCTATAAATCTCCCAAATTTGTCGATGTACAGTGTATCTTGGCCAAGGATAGAACTATGGAAGATGGTCGTAACAAAAAATGTTAATCGTCTCAAAAATGCATTGTACAGGCAAGGCAAAGCAAAGTGCAGACCTTGTGTGGCTTCTAGTTTCACTTTGGTATCTCAAGATACATAAAATTTGAACAAGCAAAGTAAAATTTATTTTAGTCCCAAAGATACAAGTGTGTATTGCTTCGCTAGTGCTCCTATATAGCGAAGGAAGACTGTTAAATTTTTTTGTATCACTTGCAATATGCTGATAGTCATATACAATAATAAACACCAAAATATTTCTTCTGACTTACATGAACGTAACATCAATTCAGAGTCCTACCCTTCTCACAGACACAATAACTCCCGCACATTTAGAACTTCATATGTTGCTACAATATGCTAAAATTATAATTTTGTAGTCTTAAAGAAATTTAATAGACCAAATTGATAAGATTTTTCAAAATAGATCATGAATTGCAAAACTCGATTAATTTCTATCAATCCAAAGTCCTACCCTTCTCACAGACACGATAACTCCCACACATTTAGAATTTCACATGTTGCTACAATATGCTAAAATTATAATTTGGTAGTCTTAAAGAAATATAATAGACCAAATTGATAAGAATCTTCAAAATAAATCATGAATTGCAAAACTCGATTAATTTCTACAAATCATTCAAAGGGGTCGTTCGAACGTGGATCAAAAATTACAAATTAAAATTAGACAAAAACATGAAGAGCCCCTTTTCTGTAGGATATGTTTTGTATTTCATGTTCTGACAAAATACAATTATTGATAACAACGAAAAATATAAAGAAATATTTAGTATGGGATATAAGCATGATTAAACAAGGGCAGATAAGACATACTATAACTAAATTTATCATTCGTCTTATCCAACATATTGTAACAAACATATAGCATGTGTTTGGCACCCATTTTTGGTGTATTATAAATTTTGGAATAGTGATTGATTAAAGAATGTGTGGTTGAAAAGTAATGAAAAGTTTTAGATTTGTTTATAATATTATTTTATTTGGAGAATATGTGATTATAATTAAGAAAGAGAATTTTTTTTAAAAAAATAATGGATGCCAAACACAAACATAGTATAATGTTGACGATTTCTCCACGAAATCTTTAAACACTTTTTTAGACGAATCTTATTACACAACTCTCTTTATTAGAACGACGCATTTGTTTTACATAAACCTTATTTATCAAATCACAATGCTCCAAAAAATTTATGAAGACACTCCATAATTAGAAACATTATCAATTGAAGAGTAAAGGTGTCGTGAAATTATTGCATGTCCGATTCTATTCACCATTTAAATTTACTTTGGGTTGGGCATCATGTTTGGTTTAGATAAAAATCATTTAGTATATTTTGATAAATATTGATGAAATGTGTGGTTGATAAATTGTCAGTCCTATAATATATGTAGTTAAAATTAATTTTTTGACTTTGACTTACATTTTAATCAACTTTTTAGTTGAACAAAATAGGTACTTAATGAATAATGAAATTTATCATTATTGATGCTACAACACCAATTTAGATGACATTATATATTATATGCTTAATCATAGATAGAATTATGTGACTTATTGAAATGTATCTTTTATTTAATGTCACTTAGTCCCACCTAAATTAGTATTGTAATACCAATGGTATTACATAGCATACTCAAATTTAATAGATATGGTACATGTGATAATATGACGGTGACCTCAAATATGTACAATATATTATTTTCTAAATTTGCATTTTGCGACATGTCTTCATCCAAAAGTTTAATCTCGCACTCACGAAAAGCTCTAACGATGTTCTACGCGAAAATTTAAGACTTAATCGAGCATTAACAAAGTTAGTTTCTCATAGCGAAGCACTTCGAGTTAATGCATTACACGCTATCAAGGAAGTCTTGTTTGCAATAATATTAAACTAGCAAAATTTGCAAAAGTATATACAAATTTATAAATAAATTTATTTATGGATCTCTTCATGTGCACGTGCAAATCATATTTTTATTTATAAAATATCAAATACGTAAACAAGGTTCAAAATTATTATCTCAAGTTGACTTCAGGGCCTATGCATTAAAAAATAATGTTATCTAGTACAAATAGTATTAAAAATTAGTCCAAGTGTCAATAGACCACGTGTCATAATAAATTAGTCAAAAAAATTTATATTTAACTAAGGATCTTGCTATATGTATATAAAAATTTATACAAAGAATTACATAATATCATATGACACTATCATTTGTCAATTTAAAACGAAGTCAACTTTTCATTTAATATTTTCTTTCCACATCATTTTATGTAATCCTTTATATATCATTTTATGTATAAGTAGCATAATCTTTAAACTTATAATTTAATGATACAAGTATTATCAACCAAGTTATATTAACTATTAGTGGTATTAAATAACATTATTAACGTGTTAAAAGAGTGTTCGACTTCCTTGTAAATACCCCCAACACAATTTTTTACTTTTCCTTGTATGGTCACATTTTCCAAATTTATGTACATTTACTTTTACCAAATAATTATTTAAGTATCCAAATTAAGAAACCCTCACATGGCTGCACGACAAATGGAGGAGAAATTCTAGCGAAAAGAACAAAAAAATATCAATTATTATCCTCACGTGTCAGATTTTAAGACAACCTAGGAATTTGTGATATTCTTTAGCCACGTTTCAATCTGTAATGGGGCAATTGTAAAGGTCGTTGAGGTTGATTGGTCAGCTTTAATGGTATCCATATTTCATTAGTAACCACTGTCGTTTTTGGTTACTTGCCCTTTTCCACTTTAAAGTAATGCTATTTGGTGCTGAGCATCAGCTTAGACATACGAGTATTATTAATTAATAGCTTGCCTTAAAATTAGGAAAATAAATCATATTTAAGACGTCCAATTATTTGCATTATATCTAGACTAGTACTCTAATATCGAGGCTATATCGTATTATTCTTTTCAAAAACACCATAGCAAAATTCATGGTTTTTCTTTTGAATATCTAATAAGAAAATTACATGAAATTCTTAAAATCTTGTATTTTTATGCTTAGTTAGGTATAGCCATGACAAAGAATTGTATTGAATAGATTCAATTAGCCCAACTTCGAGTTCTGCTGGTTCGTCAGCGAGCCTCTCCATGCGTGGACCAGAAAGAATGCTCGGGCTCAACCCATGAGCTTGGCTCATGATCATTTCCCTTTTACAATATAAATTTCAATTTATTTTTTATTTTTTTTAAAGATATCATGCTGCAAAAAATGTAGTCTACAACCTACGTTTCGCATGCTGCTAGACGTCACTTTCGGTCAACTTAAAGGGCAAGCCCATGAGACTGCTGGCAAGCCGCCCACAGAGGCAAGTCGAGCCTCCTAGCGTGCTCATAACTTCACCATTACTAATTAATTATGCATAAATTGTTGAGTGTGACTTAAAGTCATATATATTTTACATAGTATTAAATGGTACAATAGACATAATTTGAACTTGTTTTATGTATTAATGTTGCTTATCTATTCTAGTATATCATTTGAATCTTCAAAAATTGTTGATATTGTTGTTAAAAAAACATATTGTTATTAGCTAATACTTTTAAAGAAAGCTTTTTATGGATGGATTCTATATCTTCTTTTACCCTCCAAGGCAGAATTGTATACAACTTTATGAAATTTATGATATTGTCAGAATTTGGACGTTCCTTGATTTTCGCCGCATAATATTTGTATAAATAATTATATATAACATCAAATTAGGTGTCAATAACAATAACATTAAATTATATATTCAATTAAATAAAAAAATATGATTCATTTCATAAGACCTATGATATGCAAACACATACTAATGTTTAAAATCATTGATGTTAGATATCATTATTCTATTTATATAGCGTGGTGGATCACTTTTATGCTTTATTCATGGCTTACTTGTTCCTATACATAGAAAGAGCAACAACTAATAATAATAATTATTATTATTATTATTTTTTTTTTTATTATTATTAACAAAACATGAGGTTGGATTTTTAATTGCCAATATATTATAAAGTAGTTTAGTACGGTAACTGAATTAATAAGATTATGTAGTATTAGAAGTGTTTAATAAAATGGTGTCGCCGTCAAATTATCAATAAAATTAAGGTATATTTTTCTCCATTGAACAATGTAACAATAATTTCACAATCATCTATATTAGTGTTAAGCAGCACTAGGGTTAAAGTAGAATTATTCTAATTGAATAGTTAAATGTTGTGAATTCAAAGTCTTACTTTCTAATTAAAATTACGCGTGAAATCATGAAAAATGAATATTGTGAGCATGTGAAGCTAAAACAAGTAAAATTTATACACGTGCTATAAAGTCATTACAAGACAAAATAGAGAGTATAGCCACGCATGTTTGTTAAAATAACACTTAAATAAATACATATGGTGTTTTTCAATGAGTTAGTTAATATCGCATCAAATTCAAATAAAAGACCTTCAACTTTAGGAATGGGCAAAAGTCATCGTATCATTGGATCGATCTAAAATCAATCGATTCAATCTGGTGCTACTCAAGTGCTAATTGACTTGATTACTAAATAGAGAATTGATGGGCTCTAATACGGTTCTAAATTCAAATATTAAGAACAAAAAAATCAATTTAACCCAAATTTTTACTTTTTATTTTAAACAATAGCTTTTTTATTCTAAATATCATCATAGTACGTCAAACTCATTTTCAATTCATGTGTTATTTTTAAACTCGGAATAATGAATCCGTTAAATTTCATATACGTAATTTTGGGTTAATAAGATGCTTATGTCAGTTTTTTAGCCTCTCAAAAGAAAATGAATATGAGATTGTAATATGGTTTTTAAGAACCAATACAAGCCAATAATTAACCTGTTAAATTTAATCAAACTTGAAAAATGTAAATCATTAATATCATTAAGTAGTTTTTACCAATAGCTATAGCTCAAGAACTTGTGTAGTCAGGGAATTTATCTGCATGGTTAGTGAATTTAAGAATTTAAATGAAGGAATAGAATCGGATAAATTTGGAACCGAAAGGTTCCATCCAAACTTAGAGATGGAGCCAATAATTCCATTTTTCAATATATACATTAGTACTCGGTTCGATTCTCATTGACAAACTCAACATTAAATAAATAAATATGTTGTTATCTAATAATTTAAACTTTTAAAATAGATAAATTCTCAAGACAAAATATAGATTGTTAATAATTGTGTTGAATATAAAATAATGTAAATAAATGATGAATTTTATCCAGTCTAACTTAAGCTTTAAGACAAGCGTGGTGAACAAAACTAATCGTTTGATGATGTTATAATCGCTTTCAATATTTATCGATTCTATTTTTGTCCTTTATAGGCAGGATATTCTTATTGCTCGACACGTATTTGAACCAAATTTAAGACAAAACTAAGCTTCTGAACATTTTCAATTCATTGAATTTCTTCATCTTATTGTAAATGGGGTTGACTACCTTACACTCCTAGTTAACCATACATAAGCAATATTAAATATGACAAAGTTACCCCTTCAGGGGTGGTCAAGTTGATAGAGCAGGTGAGCGCGGAGACTGAAGGTCACGAGTTCGAATCACCTGCCAACACTTACACGGTCGAGCCCGTCGCACATGGCTTGCCTAGTGTGGTTTATCTCTCATGTGTGGTTTGCGGGCTACTGCACATGGAGCGAGGTTTACCCAATGCGCATTCACGGGTAGCGGCCGCGGGTTCCCACGTCAAAAAAAAAATATATATATATATAAATCGTTTGATGATGTTATAATCGCTTTCAATATTTATCGATTCTATTTTTGTCCTTTATAGGCAGGATATTCTTATTGCTCGACACGTATTTGAACCAAATTTAAGACAAAACTAAGCTTCTGAACATTTTCAATTCACTGAATTTCTTCATCTTATTGTAAATGGGGTTGACTACCTTACACTCCTTGTTAACCATACATAAGCAGTATTAAATATGACAAAGTTACCCCTTCGGGGTGGTCAAGTTGGTAGAGCAGGTGAGCGCGGAGACCGAAGGTCACGAGTTCGAATCCCCTGCCAACACTTACTCGGTTGAGCCCGTCGCACGGAGCTTGCCTAGTGTGGTTTGCGGGCTATTGCACATAGAGCGAGATTTACCGAGTGCGCACTCACGAGTAGCGGCTGCGGGTTCCTACGTCAACAAAAAATATATATATATATATGACAAAGTTGCTTGATTAATGTGTAGAGAATTAAATATAAATGAATTTACCCTTAATACTTCTCTAAAACACGAAGTCTCGTTTGAGAGTGCGAAACATGAAATTTAATTACCTATTAATTGAACTTTTTTACAGATTGAATTGTTCGTTGTGGTTAACATAATTTAGAGCTAGCGAAAGATCCCGATTAAAGTTTCTCACTACCAATTCATAAAAATTATGATTTAGACAAGTGTTTAATGAAAAAATAAATTCAGTCCATAACGTGTTAAACACAAATTTAAATAAATATCACGCATCCCCTCTTAGCTCACTCGAATTTTCATATTAAACGTGTAAAAATCTAGTAACAATCATTATTTTTTGATCAATTATTGGTAAAGGGTTTGAAAAATCAAATTCTACTTGCCATAAACTAAGATTATGATTGAACCAACAAAGAAAAAAGAAATAACTAAATAAAGAAATCTGATAATAACTTACAACAGTGAGGTATGTTTGTTGAAAGCAACATTTAAATAAATAAATGTGTTATTCCTAATAGTTTAAGTTGTTAGATGAGTTAATAAACGTGGCATTAGAGACCTCAAGTACCTTAAAATTCCGTCATCTTCTATTTTTTAAATTGCTACATGTCAATTTTTAAGGATTCGTAACATTTAGATAAGTAAATATATTTGTATCTAACACATTAACTTTTATATAGATAATTAATAGTGTTGAATATAAAATAACATAAATAAACATAAACAATAAATTTATCCTACTAAGCTTAAGTCTCAAGATGGGTTAGACGAATGAAACTATCTTTTGACGATATAATCAACTCTATTTTTTCCCTTCATAGGCAAGCATTAGATATACATCGTTACAGGATACTCTTATCGCACGACACGTAAATTTGAACCCAACTTAAGTAATTTAAGACAAATTTAAGTTCTTGTATACAAGTTGAATTAAAACATTATCAATTCATTGAATTCCTTCGTCTTAGTTTTCTTGTTAACCAGACATAACCAGTATTGAATATGACAAGTTGGTTTGTCCAAGCATGTATGTAACAAGATATAAATGATTTACTCTTAACATGTTATTAAATATTGTGACTCGTTTGAGAACTTCAATATTAAATTTGACTATCCATTTTAACTTTTTAAGGTCGGAATTGTCTGTTTGATTGAAGTGGTTAGCATAATATTCGAGCCAGCAAAAAATCTTGATTAAAATTTTCATCGCTACCAATTTATAAAAAAATACTTGACAAGTTTTTAATAAAACAATACTTTCAAGTTACACTCGTCTTGAACCCAAGTTTAATTGGATAGCATGTTGCCCCTCTCATACTAAATCGATAGAATTTGAATATTGCACATGTGAATGTTTATAAATGTTCAACATGCATTGATCACTTTCGTATGGGGTTGAAAAAAATCAAATTCTACTCGCCATAGATTAAGATGATGATTGGACCAACAAAGAAAAAAAAGGAAGAACTAATTAAAGAAATTAAATAATGACTTAAAACTGATAAATAAAATACCTTTGTGTTTAACATTTGTATAATAACATTTTGCCCATGTTTGGTGAAGGTTTAAAATCAAATTTTAGTAAATTTTGATAAAAGATAATAAAATTTATGGTTAAAAAGTTGTGGATCTCATGAAATATGTGATTAAAATTAATTGTTGACGCTCACGTATATTAAAATCTAGATTTTAATCGTTATCAAATTGGAATTTAGTAAAAATAGTTGTTATATGTAATGTGTTTATTTAACACGCGCTCATGCACACGGTCGCACGCATCATCATTCACTACATGTTTGGTACAGTACAAAACGTGTTTGGAGGTGTAAGGATGGAGGTAGATTGACATGTTGTAGCAAAATATACCCGATATGTAGATCATTTGGATCTAATAGAATTGGTCTTCTGTCCTCAATGGGCATGCTAAAAATCTTTCACTACTGATGTGACAGAAAGAAATGTAAGTATAGTTCTCTAAATGTACGACTATTGCAAAGAATTTTATGTAATGTTTTCTTACCACGTCAACAATGAAAAGTTTGCATCTTACTTACTGTAGATAGGAGACCAGATTTGTTGGGTCTGATTGTCTACAGAGCTGGCTTGACCATAAAGTCATCTAGGCAACATCATAGGGCCTAGTATTGATTATTGTTAAAAATAAAAATAAAAATCATTTTTGGAGTTGAATGAACTTCTACTATCTTTTTTTCTTTTTTAATTTGATGAAAAATAATTGAATCAAGGTTTTATTCTGACAAAGAGTCTAAAAGCTCTATTAATATAGGGAAATTGTGTGTCGTATAAGTTGTGGTAGGGAGGCTCAAACTATAATTTTTTATTTTATTTTATCGTTTTTTAGAAAACTTGCAAACTAACAATTGGAATGAGTATGGGCAAACATGCTCAAAGAGACCTCGTATGCGTCGAGAAACATTGTCGAGCTCACTTTGAAACGTACTAAAGAGATTATACTTTAGTGAAAAATACAGATCGTATCGAACTCATAAACAACCTACGTATGGATATATTACATCAAATATGTTGCCTCCCGGAGCATAGCTCAGTGGTACAAAGGACGGAGTTAGGTAGTCTCTGTAGAGTTGGCAGCCGCAGTGTGAGAGTTCGATTTATACCTCTCACAAGGTATGGAATTGGATTCTTTGTGGGTACCAATATGCAACTCTTGTACACTGGCCTACTAAAACACATCTAGCAATTTACATCCTCCACAATGATCTAGAAACAGGGCGGTGAGGGACCTTTAAGGTTGGAGTTCAACTATTATATCAAATATGTTCTTATGTGACTTATCATTACAATTTTGATTTTACACATGAAAATAACAAGATAGGTGAAAAGGATGGATTAACATGTCTTTGACATCAACAAGACTATTTGATATGTTCCATCATTCGATTTTGTACACATGTGGGGCCGTTGGCTCACAAAATTGTAATGCCAAAATTTGACTATTTAGTTCGCTCGAGTATGGTACATAAGAGTAGGTGAAACAACATGGGGACACCAACTTACCCATACTTGAAATGATATATAAAGGAAATGAAATATATTGATTTTTTTTATTAATTTTTCAGAAAAATAAGAACATCAATGACTAGATATAAAAACAAAAATGGTATGATATCAAGGATATAAATGATATATGTCGAGATTGAACTATTTGATAACAAAATCTTTTGTCTCTTTAAAAGAAGGCTTTTAGAAAAAGCGTCAATTCATGGCTGGTTTGATCAATTCCCTATTAACTACCCAGTTTATCGAGTTTCATTACGATTTATTACACTGTTATTAATATAAATTATAGAACATGTTCAATAATTTATTTCCTTAACTCCCACCAAATTTTGAAGTTCTACACTAGTCATCAAATAAAAAAAACATATACATATATATAAGTACCGTTTTGCCACAAATTCAACAAAGATTGTAAATGTACCACGACTAACTCAACAGGTATAATATTAAATCAAATTAACCAATTTGATACGACTCATTTTACACAGTTAAATTTAGCTGATGAAAATAACGAGACTCGAAAAATTGAGAACCCCAAAATCTCTTTGTACAGAAGGACTAGGTAACCCCAACCGCACCCCTCGTTACCCCTCACACATGCATTATGCATACCCCTTATCCCTCTCCCATTTACATCCTCTCTCTCCTCTCCCGCCTTCAATTCTTTTATATCCCCTACTATAACTCTCCTTCACTATCTCCCTATACACCTTTCTTCTCAGGGTTTCTCTCCATTCCATTCATTTCTCACCAATTCAATCTTCTTTTTTCTCCTTCTAGTTCTCATCAGATTGATACGGTGATTGAATTGGAATGATGTTTTGAAGAAACCAACAGTCTAACATTAAAAATTGGTAACATGATTCATTCTGACCCAAACATGTCCTCTTCAAGCGCAGCTGCCGACGATGATTTCGCTAACCGGAACAGCAGTTTCTCTGTTTATGACCCCAACCGTCTCTCTGGCGAAGGCTCCCCTATGATGATGTCCCCATGGAACCAATCCTCTTCGCCTTTTACGAAATCTTCTTGGTCGAATTTCAGTGAAACCGCGTCTCAGAAGATTCGTCTGAATGGCCTAATTGGTTCCCTTGTTCGCGAAGAAGGCCATATTTATTCTTTGGCTGCTAAGAATGACATTCTTTATACTGGTTCTGATAGCAAAAATATTCGTGTTTGGAAGAACATGAAAGAATTCGCAGCGTTCAAATCCAACAGTGGCCTTGTTAAGGCAATTATTATATCGGGGGACAAGATTTTCACTGGACATCAAGATGGCAAAGTTCGAGTTTGGAAGACTAATCCCAAGAATCCCAGCGTTCATAAACGTGTGGGAACTTTTCCTACCTTCTTCGACATTTTCAAAGCATCCATCAGGCCAAGCAGCTACGTCGAAGTGAAGAGAAACCGAACCTCGCTTTGGATCAAACATGCCGATGCTATTTCTTGCTTGAGCATCGATCAAGAAGAAGGGCTTCTGTACTCTGCTTCATGGGATAGGACTTTTAAGGTTTGGAGAATTGGGAATTCTAAGTGCATTGAATCTGTTAAGGCCCATGATGATGCGGTAAACTCGGTGGTGGCGAGTGTCGAAGGCACGGTGTACACTGGCTCGGCCGATGGGACAGTGAAAGTCTGGAAAAGGGAACAAAAAGGTAAGGTCATTAGGCATGCCCCGGTGCAGACTCTTCTGAATCAAGAATGTGCTGTTACTGCTTTAGCAGATAACAACTCGGGTTCGGTCGTCTACTGTGGGTCGTCCGATGGACTTGTGAACTTTTGGGAGCGTGAGAAGAAGCTGTCCCATGGTGGCGTCCTCAAGGGGCACAAATTGGCCGTACTCTGCCTTTCTGTGGCTGGGAATCTTGTGTTCAGTGGGTCAGCTGACAAAACTATCTGTGTGTGGCGACGCGATGCGGCAGTGCACACTTGTCTCTCGGTCTTGACCGGTCACACCGGACCGGTTAAGTGTCTTGCGGTGGAGGAGGACAAGGAATCGACAAGTGGCGATCGAAAATGGGTCGTGTATAGTGGAAGTCTTGATAAATCTGTCAAGGTGTGGAGCGTTTCGGATATGACGTTCGATCCAAATCAAATGGCTGTGATGCATCAAGGCCAAGGGCGTGGCAATTGGGATTCAATACCATCAGCAAAATATTGATCATGATAAAATCAAACCCATGATTGATTTAATTTTTCAAGATGTTGATCCAGGTAAGTGTTGATCAATCCATGGTTTTGATTGGTGCACAAGAACTCTTGGATGAGTAGCGTAAATTATGAATTAGTTATATGGAATATTGGTGCATGGATGATTGACTAAATGAGAGAGAAGTACGGAATATGAAAAAAAAAATTAAAAAAAAATTCTCTTTAATTTTTATTATTAAATTTATTTTGTTTTAAACTTAATTTCCCATTTGTATGGAATACTGTAATTAAACAATGTTGTTGAGATGACTTTGTTATGCTACCATATTATTTAAATAAGTGTTGGGTGTTTCCGGCAATGAAGTGTCAAAATAATAATTTTGTAGGTTAGAAATATCTTACTTAATAATAGAGTAATGCTACAAGTACAGGGAAATTTTCACAAAATTTTTACAAGATTCCACATGGCACAAATTCATTAGCAGATGACAAAAAAATTGTTTGCAATTCAGGTTCTACCACAGCAACACCTATAGGGATTTTGTGAAAGAATTCCTGTACTTGGAGAATTTTCCTTAATAATATTCTATACTTGTCGTGAAATAAATTGCGTAAAGTTTTTCAAAAATGATGTCTATGTGTTTTATTTGTGTACCACATTCGAAACAAGGACATAAGTTGCGAATTGGTCTAGGTGATATGTGTAAATGACCGGATTGAAGATGAACCTTTGAAATAATCACCTAAAGGGGATTTAAATCAAGACTTGAGGCGGTGTTTTTCTCATGTCTCCGCATTTCCCTGCCCGTATTGGTTGTAGGTTGTTGAATCCGGGAATACTATGAGTAGGTTGGACTGAACCATATAACCTGAGGAAGGAGGCAAAGCAAACCCGAAAAAGTACCTCCCTCCCTGCTAGCCTTACAAGAGCAGGTGTGTTGGCTTGATATCCAAAAATTTACATAGTTCGTGAAGTGAGTTTGGTTGATGGACTCATGTCATACCTACAATACTGAACTAGAAACTCGATGACATGAGGTGCATAAGATGAGTTTGTGATAAGAAATTATGTTGATAGTATAGTAATATGGATGTAAATCTAGTTGTCTCATGACATTCTAATCACAACCCATGCATCACTTTAATGGACGTTCTATCTCCAAGTCTTGTAAGCTAACTTTTGCCATATAAATGATGACCTTTTCACTCTGAACTTTCATATCACTAAGATTGACTTTTGTCATTGATCGCAGATTAGTATTGGAGGATGATTTTGAAAATTACGTTTTTAGATTGACATTTGATAAGCCACAATATAATTAGTGAATCAGGTCAACAAATAATTCCTTTGTCTTTCATTAAAATAACTTATCTTAGTAATCAAATAGACATCAAAACAAGAACAATAAACCATTTCTTAAAGTAATGAACCAGAAACTATTTTATGTGAACAGAAAAAAATAAAACTTTTTAAAATTAAATAATTCAAAGGAGTTCAACAACACTTCGAACCATACTACATATTTTCTTAACCAGCTCTTTGTTGAGCATCTTCAATTGTAGTGTAAAATTGAGTGTAAATTGACATCTCCAAAATCACTTTTACATCCTCATTTATATCACAATTGATCTAAATTCAAATTATACTCTGATAGGAAGATCTAAAAAAAGAATAATACTAGCTACATGTACATAATGAAGTTATATAATAATTTACATACAAATGGGGTGTCAAAAAGAAAGGGGAATTTTTATTTGGTTGAAAAAATTCTGAATCAATCATATCTAATTACATCACGTGTACGTGAACTTTTATATAACTCATTATGTATGTATAGAGCAGTTGCTGAAAAAATAGCGTGCAAGTGGGTTGGTACTTTTATCTCTTGTGGTTTCCACAAGCAGATGTGAAAAATATGTAAATTTAATTTATTTATTTATTTGCCGAAAAATGCATTTCACATTTCTTTTGCATCTCTCTATTGAAGATTTTTTCGATTACTTTGATAATCTAAATCATAATTTAGATCTAATTTAGAGCACCATTAAAGATGCTCTTTGTATGAGGCAATAGTCGAAGTGTCTGATAACTTTGAACTTGTGTACCATTTTCTTGTAATAAATGTGAATCATGTCACACTAGTACTAGATTTGAACTAAAAAATTTCACGTCAAAAGGGCACGAATCAGTCATAACTTTGGACTCTCATTAAAAAATCAATCATGCTACATATAGATTATCTTTTATATCTTCTTTACATTGTGCAATATGACAAAACATCATTGGTCACTTTAAAAACAAAAACAGTTTTCCCACTCACAATTTCAAATAACAAAGGCAATGTTAAAAATAATGTCAACCAAAGAATGTACATTTAACATTATTGTTTTAAAAAAAGTATGTTTTTGCAATGGTGCTGTTTGATTTGGTTAAAAATTAAAGTTTTAATAAATTTTGATAAAAGTTAATGAAACGTGTAGTTAAAAATTTGACAAAATTTGTGGGTTCCATAAAATATGTAGTTGAAATAAATTTTTAAAAAATTGGTATCAAACAGGGGTTAAGTTGATTTAACTAACTAAAAGAAATAACGAGGTTATCTTCCAACATACTTGATATCTATCTATTATTATCCAGTTCAACATTTCAAATATGTTACAAAAACTTTGAAATTTAAACTCGTTATAACGAAAACAACATTCTTCATATTTTTTAAAGAAAAAAGAATGCTACTTGCATTAATTTGTGTAAGCGAAAACACTTCGAAATGTTGAAATCAGGCTCAGTAAAACCACCATACGAACACCAACCGAACACACACCACAAACACTCACGGCTGGAAAAAGATGAATATATGGAAAAGGCAATTAGGTCACTTCCAATTGTGCTACAGGTAAATAATTGGGCCAAGTTACCTAATGGACCAAAGACTCAACCAAGATAAAAGGGCCAACATATCACTACAAATCCAAAAACCAACTCAAAGCAAGTCTTCAATGGCCCAAATTGTTTTCGAGTAGAGTCAATCACTATGTTGTCGATATAATTACTTTACTCATCGACCAAGGCTTATAAAATTTACTGCAAACCGTTTAACATCATTACTTGGGATTTATTGGGTATCAATACCCAAATGTTTGCATTCAGAAGAAACATAGATCTATCTAAAAACTTTTGTTCTAAAGAGAAAAATTGACATNCTTATAAAATTTACTGCAAACCGTTTAACATCATTACTTGGGATTTATTGGGTATCAATACCCAAATGTTTGCATTCAGAAGAAACATAGATCTATCTAAAAACTTTTGTTCTAAAGAGAAAAATTGACATTGCCTGTGAGATACATATTACTTTCCAGTTATTTGGTGGATTCACAAGTATTAGAATGTATTTGGTGCGTATTAGAATGTATTTGGTGCGTATTAAAATAAGAGAATGCATTTTTT
>CAIGRP010004250.1:0-45987 GCA_903798385.1 Fraxinus cuspidata
ACTGATCCAGAATCTTCTTGAATGCATGCCTATAAAAAAAATTTCTGCTTTACTGTCATAAAGAGGCTTTAGTCCTCCTAAACATCCTTTAAAGATTAGATCAAATTTTGTTTGCTGCTGATATTCAAAGCAGAAATATCCGTATACAAGGATGAACATGGAGTAAAGATGCATATGTTGGCCAAATGGCACAAAGTGTCACCCATCACCAAAATACAAAAAGGAAAGGAAACAAAAAGATTAAGAACTCAAAGAAGTCACATCAGGATAAAAATTTAATGTAAGCAAAATGTGCATATATAAATCATGATCAACTTATTCAAAATTTAAATGTTAAGAATGTAAATATAAAGTAGCAAGAATATATTGATGAGGATTGCTAGTTGCTACATAACAGCATCCATCAAAGTAACAAAATTCTGACACCACAGAAACGTCCAAACATCGTTCACATGGTGGCATTTTCAGATCTCAATACCATCAAATGGACGAAGGACCACGTTATTAGGCGCTAGAGGTATCAACTTCGGGCGCTTTTAGCACAAGCAGAAGAAGTAATGTTGTGAGCATAGATAATGATATGACGTAACGGGTAAACATAATGAGGATATCATAAAATGAGTGTATGTTAAGCTCCACTGAGCTTTATTCTGTAATATCTGAGATTGCAT
Source organism: Fraxinus cuspidata (assembly GCA_903798385.1). Taxonomy (NCBI): domain Eukaryota; kingdom Viridiplantae; phylum Streptophyta; class Magnoliopsida; order Lamiales; family Oleaceae; genus Fraxinus; species Fraxinus cuspidata. The sequence goes on from CAIGRP010004250.1 coordinate 672, forward strand.
CCTGAGTTTTTACGTGTTAAGATAACACCATGGACTGAATCTAAAGTAACTACCTTCATTGACTAGATAATAATTGTGCTCTGCGTGATGGGCCAAGGGGGGTTGCAACTGGTATAAAATGCAATTCAATATTGAGGGTAACGGTTTTTCTCTCTCTTCACTAATCTGACATGCATATACTAGTAGATATCTAAACAGCAGTCATTGTATGATCTCCGGAATTATGGTGCACAAGGAACGTCAAGGTATATCCCTAATTTAGTCCTTAACCAGAGGAAGACACTCGAAGGAAGACAGATATACAAAATATATAAATATAAAGAGCCAGAGATATTATCAACGCAACCCCCCCCCCCCCCCCCCCCCCCCCCCCNGAAAATAACAGAAAGGAATGGTTGAACAGGACACGGAAAAAATAATGAGATACCTGCCATGCACACAACTCTTTCCCATTCAGAAGAGTGTATATGTCATAAAAATGGTTATATAACATGCTATAACATTTCTGATAGAACTGATTCCTGGAAAGGTCATACAAAAACCAATTTAGAAACCAATAAGATATCCCACTCTTCACAGGGAACAAAAGAAACCACTCATAAAGAAAATTGAGATGCATAGATCTTCGTCGTTTGATCAATCTCCCCAGAATTTCCTTTTAATTTTTGGAGGATGAGAAGGGAAGGCAAGAAAAAGAACAGCAGTTTTACCCTGCAATGAAATACAGCAGGTGAGTTGAACAAACAAACAAAACGATTTTGGGCCAAAAGTGGGATGATAAAAACAGAACAGAAGAAAACAAAAGAGTGAACTTCTCCAATTTTGTCCGATATTCCAGAAGATCAAGCGTTTAACTGACTTGAGAAGAAAAGTCGTTTGTTTACATATTACTGATTATTAATGCCCTGCTGATAACAACATCTTCATTATTGTTTCTAACTGATATTATCCTTGCACATAAGAGCTCAATGAAAATTACTTAGTTGCAAGAGGGTCAACTGATACCAAATTTAGAATATAACCCAGGAAAGAATATATTTCAGTCATCAATGTTTTTCTCCAGATACAAGAGATAGGAGTTTATTATCACCTCAAACCTAAAATTCTCAAATTTCGACATGATCAATTGTTTCCATTCTAAACTTATACTGAAATTCTAGCTAACACTCCTTGCAATATTTCTTTCCCCACATTTACCAAGTATGCATTCTGCACATTAAACTAACTGATTCATGCATCTGCAAATGGAATAAAACAGTTTGTCTATGTTACAATGTGTGGAGAGGATTATGAAAAGGAAAAATGATGCAGGACAATTTAGTAGCGCCAAGCCGATTCAACCATACAATTTGGGAAGGTGCAATGTTGATTTATAAAAAGTTATATTTTTTTACCCAATATCCTTCCATAAAATTTCTTGCAAAGTAAAATACACATCATTATTCCAACTAATTATTATTGGATAAATGGATACTCATCTCTTCTTTACAGGATAGTGTCCCATTAATTTACAATTATAATCAATCAAATATATCTTTAACGCCTTAATCCATATTATTTTGTATTCCACATAACGTTACATATTACAAAGAACAAGTACTATGACAGCTCCTTAGATGCTATTTATCTATCCATCTTCAGCAGCATAATGACCTAATTTTTTGCATTCTTGTGCATGCTTAAACTCCACAGTGATGATCTCCAACAAATTTACCTTAACAACTCAGACATTTTTTCCACTCAATCCTTCCATGCATCATCGGGAATCCATCTTGTCCCTGGCAAAGTTCTGCTTGGCTTGTCTAACAGAATTGGATCTTCCAACTTCAAAGCCCCGTATCTATCATGCAATAAGTTGGCTGATCCATAATATTCTTCGTTCGAAGTTGATGTTGATGTCAAATTCCCATCGAGTATTGACAAAAAAAATATTATGAAAATGAAGATTCTGTCGAAAACACTTCTTGAATTCATCAATAACACTATTTTGCAGCATTAGGAACTTAATTAAGCTCAGTGTTTTCTCCAAACACTCCAAGCGATATTTCTCCATCACTTGAATTCAATTACACATATATGCTACATGCAGAAGTTCTGAAGGACAGGAAATATTCATTGTTATATTGAACAATATCCTTCAAAAATAACAAGTTTACGCCGTCATTACATTCTGTCTTCGAGCCTAGCTCCTACCTTAGCAACTCAAATAATGCATAACACAACAGTATTGTCTACTGCATCAAGAGACATACTTCAACAGGATATCTAATCATAACAGGTAACATAATCCATAAAGAACAATAAGTGGTGGCAAGAAAGCCTGGAAGTTTGGACTAATATTCAAAGACAATACTGATATGAAATGATCTTCTCCAAGAAGATGAACTTTAAGGCAGGAAGGAAATATTATTTGTAAAAATTTCAGAAGCTATAAATTATACATCAAATATTACCAGCTCTGGGAATAAATAAAGTGTCACCTGCAGGAAGAATAACCTTCTGCCTTGAATAATGACAAAGATCTGGTTTTTCTTATAAGCAATAGTGGGGACAAAGTTTTATTGAGCACGAGAGAACCAGAGAGAACTTGGATAAATAAAATGACAGGAAAACATGAAAAGAAGTGATAGGAAACCAAGTTTGGAATGGAGGGATAACAAAAGAAGTTCATGAATAGGAAATGATACTGTTCTCTCCTAGTGAAGATAATCAAATTGCTATTTTTTGCCGTCATGATAGTAATCAAGTTTCCATGGGGCTTCAGAAAGGAAACCATCAAATTCATGTCGCATTTTGCATATAAAAAGGCCTCAAAGAAAAATTCACCTCTTTCTCAAGTAATTATATTTTACCTCGTTTAAATTTCTATTAGGATCATTAGTTTTGATAAGTTCCCTTGAATCATAGAAAATAAAGCATCTGGATAAACAATTTGCTGTCGTAAATCTCTAGCAAAGGGTCACTTCAAATTATGTACAGGCAACTATAAACTCTTGAGTTATCATTCCAGTGGAAATAGAGTTTTCATTTGCATACAGAAATCCATCCGTCACCAAGCAGAATTCTCAAACTAATTTCCCCCAATAGGGAGTCACATGCAGACACTGATACAGAGACAATCAAATGCTATTAATGAAAGCTTCATGATAATAATGCCATATTAGTATCTGGAATTGCACATTTACTTGCCAGTCAACAAGAATGCCATACTGAACGTGTCAGTCTATTCATAATCAAGCAGAACATAATCTTCAGACCACCTACCCACCCAAAAAAAAAGATATGTACCCACATAGAGGAAAACAAATTAGCTATTAATGCAAGCTAACGTGCTAAATTATTGTATGAAAAATCAATACCTTGTTTTAATCCTGCATAAGCGCATAGAAAGTTGTTGTCTCCACTGTGGTGTGTGCTAGATCTAGATTGACCGTTGTTCATCCACAAATTGACAGATGCCAGTGCTTTACGCTTCGAAGATGCAGGCTGCATAAGTAAACAAATTTATTCAAGAACTGAGCTACAGAGGTAAAACAAAATATACTTAGTCTTCAATACTGAGCCGAAGTATATATGACAAAGAAAATTAGCTAAGAATAACCTTGAAATACTCGCAAATATATTGTCTGGCACATGTCCCCACAGAGCCTTTCACCAGTTCATGCTTCCACAATCATAATTCCAATAGTGATTCTACACACCAACTAACACTACAGAACTTGTCATAGGAAATACTGTGCTAATAACCGAAATATGGTGCATGTTTGGACTCACTTATAACCCGTACAAACATCTTTAAGCCCAAAAAGCAAATATAATGGATTTGACAAAATTCAAATTCCATACTCGTGGTCTTTTGCTTCTTCTAACTTCCGTACTTGAGTTACAAATCATTCCAACTAATCCTTAAAGGTTAATACGTTGATTTTCATTTGATGCTCTATTGAACAAATCAAAACTACCAAAGATGATCGATAATGAATATGATACATATGTACTGGCGCCTAAATAGATACATGGATTTAGATTCTTAGACGAAATATAATACGGTTCCATACAAACTTAGATGAATTGTGTTTTCACATCTTCTGTCTTTATTTCACTATACGTGAAAAGAAATACATGCAATTAATCTTCACCATCGTTCCAGGGCTTCGATTTAGAGAAAGCATTCCAACTTTCACATTACTGAGGAGAATGGCAACTGATTTAAGTTTAAGAATTGTGGTATTTGCAGTGAACAGGTGATTGTGAAAGGGGTGTGGGAATAGAATTGTCACCAGGTGAATAATTGGGCAGATGGAATCTCAATAAACAGGCGAATTTGCAGAATCTTTTTCGTGCCTTTTCACGCCGCGGGAAGAACCAAGATTGAATGGTTGAAGCGCCCATCTGTATTTTGATTCCTGATTTCAAATGGTTTTCAGTTTTCGCCGTGGCTGGTGTTAACCCAACTTTATACTTTGTGTCACCGTAGCCACCCAATTTGATTTTGTATCATCATGACCACTAAATTTTATATTTATTATCATCATGGCCACTCAATTTGATTTTATTTCACAAAAACCATCCAATTTTGTATAATATTTCAGTGTGGTCATTCAATTTCGTATAATATTTCACCGTGGTCACTCGACTTCTTTTTACCATTTTTATTAATTTTAAAAGGGGTAAATGATAACTTTGCATTATATATATAAAATAAATTTTAAAAAAAATAAAATAAGAACTTATTTTTTAAAAAAAAAACTTAAAACATTTATTATAAAATATTTTTTTATTTTATTATATATTTTTTAAGAACGTTTTTTAAATAAATTTTTATTTTATTTTATTTTTCTAAGTAATAAGTTTTTATTTTATTTTAAAAATGTTTTTTAATAAGTTTTTATTTTATTGTTTTAAATAACTTTTTATTTTATTTTGTTTTTTAAAATAAGTTTTTATTTAAATTTATTAACAAAAAATTTTTATATAATGTAAAGTTACTGTTTTACCCCTTTTAAAATTAATGAAGACAGTAAAAAGAAGTTGAGTGATCATAGTGAAATATTTTATGAAATTGGGTGACTATAATGAAATGTTATATATAATTGAATGACTTTCGTGAAATAAAATCAAATTGGGTGACCATGACGACACTAAATATAAAGTTGAGTGGCCATACTGATACAAAATCAAATGAATGGCCATGGTAACACCAACTATAAAGTTGGGTGGCCAATCAGTGAAATTAACCCCCGTGGCTATCATGTAGTGTAGTTCGGTCCGGATTCACTAGACCAATAAAAATCGATTCTGTATGTGATCCTCACGTATCTTGTTACGAAAGAGAATCAAGTATATATAGTGAAAATTAGGTTACCTTTTCCCATAAATTTACGAATTGAAGTATGATAAATTTTGATTGAAAGTTTGAGTCATGTTTGACTACCATTATTTGAAAACTCATTTTTCTATAATTTATTTTCAATCATATTCACACAAAAAATATTCTGTATATAAGCCCAAATTTTTTCTTATATTTTAACCACACATTTTTCTAAAAATCACTATTCAAAAAATTATTTTTAAGAAAAAATGGCCATCCAACAGGGGTTGAATCTCATGTTTATAAGTGACTCAACTTTCTTAATAAGTAAACATATATCATATATGGATTTCCAACCTGTTCTCTTGTTCACGGTGGGTCGGAGAACAATGCCACATCAACAGTGCATTTATTGTTTTTTGACGATATGTTTGCTTTTCCATTTGTACCACGTCTCACTACTTTTGCCCTTTTTACCCACCCCTTTTGTCGCGTATAAATGATTTTTCTAATTTTTATGTCAAATTTTGATATCATTAAGAAATGTCAAATTAAATCGAACATTACATTTTTAATATTATCTCAAAGTCCTCACGACCTAGCTTTCCGCATCCTTAACGGCGCGCAAAACGGCCAATCTCAGTAAAAGTTACGATACATCAAAGTAGGTAGTTCCAAAATAGTATTTCAAGAATTTTGATAACAACATGCTAACTTTAAAAATTCATCAACCAATGTACACTAGCCGAATCCACAAATTGCCTACGTCACCTTGAAACTCGTTTCGAAAATTATGTCATAGACATATTAAATAGTCCAAACGAACTTCGTTTGAACATCGAAAATAATTAAACAAGCTCGAAAAGATATGCCTAACTCGCCTTTTCTTTAAAAAATTTCAATTATTTTATTAATGTTTATTATTTTTGCATGAAATATCTTTGTCATAATTTATATTATTTTATTAGAATATTTTTACATGGGTATGATGTCAAAAAATTTCGAATCATTACACAAAATGTAGTAAATTAATATTGAATAAGGTTCAAGTTCGAATGATTTTTTTCTTTTTAATTTATATTAAAAAAATTTGTCATCCAAAAATAATAAATATTAATGAAATTTTTTAAAATTTTTAAATAAAAGACGAGTTATGCATCTCTTTTTGAGAATCTCATTTAATTATTTTCGATGTCCAAAAGATATTCGATTAGACTATTCGATATGCCTATAATATAATTCTGGAAACGAGCTTCAAGGCGACGTAGGCGATTTGTAGATTCGGTTAGTGTACAATCGTCGGCGAATTTTTAAAATTAGCATGTTATCGAATTTCTCGAAATATTAGTTTGGAACAACCTACTTTGACATATCATAACTTTTGTTAAGGTTGACCGTTTTGCTCACAGTTAAGCATGTGACAAATTAGGCCGTGAGGACTTTGAAATAATATTAAAAATGTAATGTTTCGATTTCGTCTTACATCCTCTAATGATATCGAAATTTGACATAAAAATTAAGAAAATTGTTTATATGTAATAAAGGGATGGGTCTAGGGATGGTGGATAAATATATACAATCAAAACACAATAAATGCATCGCATCAACGATGTGAAGGTTGTTCTCCTGCCCACCACGGATGGAAGAACAGGTCCGTATGGATTTCACCTATTGCAATAATAAGAATGGTTTTAAAATTGAGAATTTAATTGAATGAAACCCTTGCTTTAGTAATTAGTTGAAATAAAGAAAAATAAAATCAATCCAAATAAACTCACTATTTGCCTCCCTATAAATCATCTCAATGGAAAGTGATGCATTTGAAATAAAATTAAAAATTGAGTGTCTAAAGTGAAACTTTGTTTACAGTTGTGTGACCTCCGTTATTATTAAATTATTACCCGGAGAAAAATTAAATGTAGAGCGCGGACATGGCGCGGAGATGCAATCCGAGAACAGGAGAGAGAAAACGATCGTTTCAGCATTCTCTTCTTCACTCCCATTTTCTTGGGCAAATCCAATAACAGAACGACTCGATAATTCAAACAAGAAATTGAGAAATTATTTAAAAGCAGCTTATCCAGATCAGATTATTTTTTTTGAAATTGGCAAAATTAGAATAATATGTCTATTCACATACAAAATTACGCACGATCGCATATACAGATCTTGCTGCTCTGAGTTCCTATTTCCATTTATGCATTTCTACCAATTTAATTGTTTCTGAAAATCTAGAATGGAAAGCGGAATATCAGCTGGGGGTTTCTTCTACAAGAATTTTGAAGGGTTTGAAATTGGAGCTGATCGCTGGTGTGTCGTTTTGGTCGTCGGATGGGAAAATCTTCAGAAATTTTACGTACTATATTTATTATATTTAGTGGAAATTTCAACCTATATATGTTTGAGAAATCTAGTTGAAAAAACGATGAAATGGACAACACAGTGTCACGGCGGACTTACCTGGGGAAAGAAGAACAGGAGAAGCAAAGGAAGGAAACTCCCAGCAAAAACAGAAGAGAAGGAAGAAAAGGAGGAAGAAACAGAAGTACCGAACATTTGAAATTGGAACGGCATCGTTTGATTTTATATAAAACGGTGTCGTTTTGCTTTAATTGAAAATGTAAATAATTGAATACGTTTATTTCCTTTCAGTTGGAAGAAAGCACGCTTTCTTTGCTGGGAGTATATATATATATAAGTATATGCTCAGTGAAATGGCGTGAAATATATTGTGGAAAATTCAGTTAATATTGGATTGAATTTGCAGTCCTCTTTATCTCTCATCTCTTCTCATATTTCTCATCATCCCCCCCCCCCTCCCCCCCCATTTCTATCTTATTTTGTGGATTAACCAGTTTAATCAGCTGGCTTCAGCTGAAGTTCCGAGCAGAAGAATTGCCGTTGCAGGAGTTGAGGTCCGGATCGTGACATACTGCTTAAAGAATTCAAGGAAAAAGTTGGTTTCTCACAGGCTCCATCAGCTTCTTCATCTCCATCAGACAGCAACAACAATGTCAACAGAGTCTCTCCTTCCAGCCAAGACTATGAGTTGTTGCATTCAGGGTACGATTTATACGGACAATTACCTGTTCATTATTTGTAATATTTAGTCTGCCTATATATGATAGAGAGTTTGAAAGATCACCGGTTTATACTGGGAATTTTTTTTCTTTCTGTCTTTTAAGTTCAATTTGGAGTAGAGGCTTTAAGTTTATCTGTGATCATAGAAAGATAATGGAAATGGCTGCTATCCTATTGTTGTTAATTGATTCCAAGTCTATAAAAACCACACATCGAAAGTCCATACTTTCGATACGGTCCCATACCTTGCAGTGGGAACCATGACTTTCTTATGATAGCAATGTTAACTTTTTAGGAATATTAGGTTACTGAAACTATAAGACTTGAATAAGGGTTTCTAGGTTGGATATTAGATTATTTTTTATTTTATTTATTATTATTAATTTTGAGAATTCGCACTTCAAAGTTTTTTATACAGTTGGAGAAAGGAGCTCGTTGATTCGCATACTCTCATATTAAATAATAATGCTAAAAGGCTTTAATCCCATTACCAGTTCAATTCACTCAGAAGTTTATTGTATTGAATGATACTTTTCATCAAGAGGCATACAATTGGACATGTCACTAATGCAAAAGCTGAGTTCTATGCCCTCTATCTTGCCCTATATCTTCCTACTGTTTCTCCAATGAAGCTGGCATTTAATCTCATAAATTGGCCATCCGAGTTGGGCTAGTGATTCCCATGATTACACACTTTATATACGGCACTGAGAAGAGCAATAATCCAGAACATAAATTACAGTTCGTTTAATAAACACTATTACTTTCTCTTTTTCTGATTGTAGAATTGGGCCGTAAATAAACATTCTTGCAAATAGGCTTGTTATGAAATGCCCCTTTGACTGACTTTAAAGCATAGCAAGCCTTCATAATTGCTTAAGCTAGACTTGGTTATTTCTGAGTCAAGCTTGAATGAGTTGTATAGAAAAGAAATTGTGCCTAGCTCAATCAAGATGGTTGATTCCCACTATATCAGGTAGATTTAATAAATGAGCTGATATTGTGCTAAATCTAGAAAGTTTACAAGCTTATTTTTTGGTTCAAGCTCAGCTCATACTAACTATGAGTCTGCCTTGAATAGCTTGCAAGTTGAAGTGGATCCTGTTTACTGCCCTAATTATCATGCTGTTACCAATCTGGTGATATGTTTTTTCTGCATTGCTGCTCAAAGTTTGATAACCAAATTTGAACTTAAATCTATTCTTCTTCACGCTTCTTGGGACATTTGTGTGCCCTCTTTTCCATGCATTTTAATTCAGTGCAGACAAAAAAAATTTAGACCCATAACATGTAAATCGTCACCACTGCGTTATGTTTCATAATGCAATGTGTAAAATGTATCAAATAACTTATAGCCGTCACTTGTTTATCTTTGGTTAATTAAACCTGTCATTATCATTTAGGGCTGCTCATGCTGTGAGGACAGCAAAAGAACTCACTGTAACAAAAGCAGACAAGAATTTGAATGATGGTAAGATGCCAGTAGCTTCCAGAAAATGTTCTCTAACTTGCCTCAGGATCAGGTTCAGTCAGTGGTGACCTCTATCAGTAGAGGGAGCTTCTCTCAGGGCCATCATGTTTCTAGTTCTGAAGATGTGCCTGCTTTCTCAAATATTGTAGCTGGTGAGAAATCAGAGACGGTTATCACCACATCCCAGCGGCAATTAGACAAATCAGTAAAAGAAGATGAAAAATCTGGGATGATTATTAATGGTGAAGCAGTTGACCATGTGTCCAATGCCACTTCTGGAAGTAAAGAATTTACATGATACAAGTAACACACCAGATCAAATTCACCAGGCTGATTCACAGGGTTCTCCATCTTTTGCTACAATTGAATCCCCTATTTTATCAGAAGGATCTAATTCCAGGATCTCACTCACCCCTTCCCCAGTTTTAGCATTGACGTCTTGGGTGGGGGATGCCAGTCACAATAGTTCGAAAGGACAATTAGCTTCAAATTCGTCTTTGGAGTTTTCTACTTCTGTGAATGAAATGAATTCCTCTTCTGACTTGAAGATGTGTTCTCAGGATCTAAACACACTTTGTTCAATTAGTCCTAAGCTTCTCCTTGAAGTGGATGATTCTGGTTATGCAAATTCCAGAGTTCTTCTATATGCCGGAATTTCTGTTGAACAGGTTCAATCTTGACTTGGGAAAGAAACAATCAGGAGAGAAGGTTTGTCCGAATTCTTTGAGGCCGAAGCTGGTTTTTCACAATGATTCATACCTTATGCCTTCTGTTTTTGTTTTCGGATCCAGACGTCCTAACAGCTTATGATTTTTGCCAGGTTGGTGATGTTGATTTACCTCCATAGGCCAAGGGCAGTGCTAGGGAGTTCATTAAGAAGCATAGGGAAGCTTTGGAGTCTGACTATGTTTCACAGAATTTGCATCACTGGATAGACCTTATCTTCGGATATAAACAGAGAGGGAAGGCAAATTTTTCGGCTTGTGATCTCATGCCTTCAGGCTTCAATTTCCTTCTTTATTCATTCTTGGTTAATTCTGACTGTATCCAATTTTGATTCAAAAAATTTTTACATTTTATCAGGCAGCCGAGGAAGCTGTAAATGTCTTCTACCACTACACATATGAAGGTAGTGTTGACATAGACTCAATTACAGATCCTGAAACGAAATCCTCGATTCTCTCACAAATTATTCATTTTGGACAAACGCCAAGCTTCCTCCTCATCTGCTAAATACTCTATGCATCTTGTACCTCTTGATATACGCAAGAACTCATCTTTAATATCTCAAACTGTGACTTTTGGTGACAAGATTCTTGTGGCCGGTGCAAATAATTTGCTTAAACCCAGAAAATTTATCAAATGTGTTGCATGGGGTTTTCCCGACCGTAGCTTGAGATTTTTAACTTATGATCAAGATAGGCTTCTTTCTACTCATGAAAATCTTCATGGAGGGAACCAAATCCAGTGTGCCAGTGCGAACCATGATGGTCAGATTCTGGTCACTGGGGCAGACAATGGTTTGATTTGTGTTTGGAGAATTAACAAAGATGGACCTGATATTATCGGTTGGAGTTGGAAAAGGCTCTTTGCACCCACTCGGGGAAAATTACTTGCCTTCAAGTTTTCCAGCCTTACATGATGATTGTTAGCGGATCAGATGATTGCACCGTGATATTGTGGGATCTTAGCTCTTTGGCTTTTGTTAGACAGCTCCTGAGTTCCCTTCACCTATTTCCGCAATATATATGAATGATATGACTGGTGAAATTGTGACTACAGCTGGTGTCATGCTAGCCATTTGGAGCATTAATGGGGATTGTCTTGCCATCGTGAAACGCATCACAACTTCCATCAGATCTCATACTCTCTCTTGCAGGTTATACCTTCTCCGATTGGCTGGAAACCAACTGGTATGTCTCGGGTCACCAGAGTTGAGCTATCAAGGTCTGGAAAATGGTCCACTGCTCGAGTGATCTTGCAGGTTATACCTTCTCCGATTGGCTGGAAACCAACTGGTATGTCTCGGGTCACCAGAGTGGAGCTATCAAGGTCTGGAAAATGGTCCACTGCTCGTGTGATCAGGCTATCGAAATCAAAGAAAATACAGATTCTACAGGGTGGCTAGAACTTGGAGGTAAAGCTCCCGGTACGTGTTCATTCTAAACAAGGTGTTAAAATCCCATAAATTTCCTATTACTGCTCTACACGTCCCGAGGGACCTAAGACAGTTGTTGAGTGGGGATTCTATTGGTCATCTGATTTCATGGACCTTACCTGACGAGAGATCAAGGTTTTTAACTAACAGAGGGTGATTATTGGAAACAAGGACCGGTGTTTGAATGCAAGCCTATATTCTTTGGCTGGATATCGATTCTTTATGGTGGTCCCTCGGTATGTACAAAGCACCAACTTTGGTTGTGCTGCAATGTAAGTCAAACTTACTTATTCCATCACTATCGAAGTTAATTTTTTATTAACAAATTTCACTTTTCTAGAAAGCAACCTTTAAGCATAAAGCAAACATGTTTGATGACGATGAATGAACATTACATTTTGAGAGTGCCTTGTAGATTGTCATAATCATGTGAAGCACAATATCTCCAGAGTTTCAAGTGCCCCACAGTTTCAAGAGTAGAACTAGGGAAATTTTGTTTGACCATATACCGTATTTTAGTTGATTATGAAGGGACATTTTATAGAGTGAAAATGCACGGTGTATATAAGTCATGACACTGTGCACCGAGTTTGTAATTTGTATATAGTAAAAGTGGAAGGTTGTTACTTTTAAGTTACTTATATTTATTAGCAAAATACTTTTTAAAAAGTAGTTAAAGCTTAACTTACTCTCTACAAAGGTAATGTTTGAGCACAGCCAAACATTTCTTAGAGAGATTTTTTTTTATCAAGTTTCATTTTGGCAAGTCGTATGATCAATTGCTGCTCCATTTTTTTGTGAAAGAATATTGCATTTTTGATTTGTATGTTTGTACTAGTGTTGTTCGATCTCTATTCTGAATCTCTATATACCACGAGAGAAAGACTTATTATTTCAATTCTTTCTTAGAAGTATGATAATGCAATGAAATTTTCGTCCGCCCCATAATCATACCATGTCAAATATTGCATACATAAGTTGTCTAATTAAAGTTTACCTTATTTTTAAAAATAAATTTTATGTGCACGAGAAATCTAGATTGACATTTGTAAATTATCAAATTAGCTTTGAACTAAATTCTCTAATTCTCTAATTATCTTATATAAATATTACTTAAATTCGAGCAACGATACTATCTCGAGTCCAGCCTATGACTTTATCCCCATTTAAATCTTAACAACCATTACCTAGTTCTTATAAAAGAAAGTTCACATTCGTTTCTTAGTGCAATTCAACCTCCTCACTATCTCTTCTTCTCGAACCTTATTTCATTACGAATTTTGATTTCTATTGTTGATTTTATTCCACTAGTTAATGGACAGTAACAAATTATAAAGTGATAATATTGATTATACTTATTCATTTTAATTAACTACTAGCTCTAATTTTGAACACACGAAATTAATTGTTGGAAGTTATTTTTTAATTAATCTAATTACCTATTAAAATAAATAAACAAATTCTTGAAATTTAATCACGAAAGGCATCTCGAATTGTGCAAAAATTAATGAATCTCGAGTTCTAGACCTCAAAACTCAATTGCAGAAATGGATCTCTTCTAAGTTATTGATGAGATCCATGGTACGAGAACTCACAAAAACAATGATTCATTAATCGTGAAGGAAGGACCAATAACTAGGTCTCTAGCAAAGAATGTCAAAAAAGCTACGGGGTTACTTGTTCAAGTTAGGGCGGATGAAATTTCGATCCCAACAAACAAAAAGACAAGTTTCATATTGGGCATGGAATAAGAAACAAGTTGTATCAACTTGGTTCAAGCAAGAGATAATGGAGCTGAGGAGGTCAACTATGCGACCGCATACGGCGGCCGCATGCCACTATACTGAGAATCAGAGGAGGAATTTTTATGACCTATGCGGCTGCATGTTCCAACCCATGCAGTCGCACATCACAATTTCAACGGTAAATCTTTCATGTTTTGGAAAAAAACCTAATTTAGTTAAAACTCTAGGTTTACGATAATTCTTGATATTTAGAATATTAATTTCATTTTTAATTAGGTTTTATGGGTTTCATAAAAATAGGACTAATTCCATTAATTGTAATAATACACAATTTGAGAGATATTATTGCAAGACATTATTTTCCACTCGTTCTTTATTGAATTAATTTTGAACTTATTAAAAATTAAATTCTTGTGACGTTCAACGATTCAAGTAAGATTTATAAATTTTGTGATCACGAGTTCAAGATATTATTGCAATTGTCTTGGTTCTTTCATTCCGTAATTTATTGGGTTGGACTTTCTTTTTAAACATTGACTCTTAACTCTCTTGGATTTAATCTAATTTATAGTAAATTTCGTATCTTCAATTGTTACTTGCATCAGTTATCTTATATAATAATGTAGAATGATAAGATAATCTTCAAGCACGCCTACTATATAGCAAGTGCTCCATCACCCATGCAGGAAGTAGGGTCAATGGCCACGTTAATCCCACATATTACCTTCAGCTCTCCTTCAATCTCAACACGGCACCCCTCGTTCAAGAAAACCCACAAAAAAATTCTTCTCAGAATCTCCAAAACGCCTCGAAAACCCATCAACTTGAAAGAAGCCTTGTTATCACTCACCAGTAGTATAAGCTCCAATTGTAATCAAAACCAGTGTCTAGATGAAGCTCTGTCATTGGCGCTTGATTTTTGTGCAAGCGAGAAGTTCCTATCTCAAGGCAGACAAACACATACCCATATAGTAAAAGGCAACCATGTCTGTGATTTAGTGTTCCTGAATACAAAGCTCGTGCTTATGTATGGGAAATGTGGTTGTTTATCATATGCTGAGATGGTGTTCGATGGAATGTTTGAAAGAAATATTTTTACTTACAATGCTATGCTTGGTGCTTACGTGTCAAATGGGGAACTTTTAGAAGCAATAGAACTTTATGCTGAAATGGGAAACTTGGATATCCCTGTGGATGCCCATACTTTGAGTTGTGTATTGAAGGCATGTGGTGGTGTTAAAGATTTGTTTTTTGGGAGAGAGATTCATGCATTGGCGATAAAATTTGGGTTCGTTTGTAATGATATTTTGGTTAATTCTTTAGTAAGTATGTATTCCAAGTGCCATGATCTTAATGCAGCAGAATTGTTATATCATAGAGTGTGTAGTAGAGGAGATGTTGTGCTTTGGAATTTAATGATATCTGCATATTCAGTAAATGGGATGAGGAAAGAAGCTTTGAGGCTTTTGGTCGAAATGTGGAATCTTGGTGTTACCCCCAGTACTTACACTTTTGTGGCTGCCCTTCAGGCATGCGAGGAGCCAATTCTTGGGAGTTCTGGCATGGAAATCCATGCTGTTGTTTTGAAGTCTGGTTTTTATCACGATATCTATGTTGCTAATGCTTTGCTTATCATGTACACAAGATGTGGGAAATTGGACGAAGCTGAGAAAGTTTTTATGCGTATGGATGAGGGGGATTATGTTTCCTGGAATTCAATGTTATCCGGTTATGTACAAAATGGCCTTCATAAGGAAGCGCTGGATTTGTTTACTGAGATATTCAGAGATGGTCAGAAACCTGACCAAGTTTCAATTATAGGCGTTCTTTCTGCCTGTGGCAGGTCAGGAAAGCTGTTGAATGGGATGGAAGTTCATGCTTTTGCTTTAAAAAATGAGTTAGATCTTGAACTGCAAGTTGGCAATACCCTGATAGATATGTATTCAAAATGTACTAAGATAAGTTATATGGACTCCGTTTTTCATAGAATGCCATGTAAAGACTACATTTCTTGGACAACAATCATTGCTGGCTATGTTCAGAATAATTTTCACATGAAGGCCTTTGAACTCTTCAGGAAAGTGCAGTCAGAAGGAATGGATGCTGACGGAGTGATGATAGAAAGCATTCTTCTAGCGTGTCATGGGTTAAAATGTATTTTGAATGTGAAAGAGATTCATTGTTACATGATGAGAAGAGAATTATCTGATCTTATCCTACAGAACACTCTCTTGGATGTGTATGGTGAGTGTGGACATGTAGATTATGCATGCAATATCTTTGATTTGATTGAAGTAAAAAATATTGTGTCGTGGACAAGCATGATATCTTGCTATGTCCATAATGGACTAGCATATGAGGCTCTTGAACTTTCATCCTACATGGTAAAATCAGGAGTTGAACTGGACTCTATTGCACTGCTGAGTATGCTCTCTGCTGCTGCTGATTTATCAGCACTGAGAAAAGGCAAAGAGATTCATGGCTATTTGCTTAGGAAGTGTTTTGTTTTAGAGGGCCCCATTGCGAGCTCCCTCGTGGATATGTACGCAAGCTGTGGGACTGTTGACAACTCATATAAGGTTTTCTGTCATATTAAAGATAAAGATTTAGTTTCATGGACGAGCATGATTAATGCATATGGAATGCATGGTCATGGCAGGAGCTCAGTCGATTTATTTAGAAAGATGGAGGCTGAGAATCTTCTTCCTGATCATGTTTCCTTTTTGGCACTTCTCTACGCATGTAGTCATTCATCAATGGTTGATGAAGGCAAACAATTTTTCGAAATAATGCAACATGAATATAAATTGGAGCCATGGCCAGAACATTATGTTTGTCTGGTTGATCTGCTTGGTCGTGCAAATTATGTGGAAGAGGCATTTCAAATCATTAAAAGTATGAAAATGGAGCCAACAGCTGCCGTTTGGTGCTCTCTCCTTGGTGCTTGCCGAATTCATTCTAACTCTGAAATAGGAGAAATAGCTGCAAGAAAGCTTCTTGAAATTGAACCAGCGAATCCAGGAAATTATGTGCTTGTTTCTAACATGTATGCTGCGGAAGATAGATGGGAAGATGTGGAAGAAGTGAGGATGAGAATGAAAATAACAGGACTGAGGAAGGATCCTGCTTGTAGTTGGATTGAGGTAGGAAATACGGTTCATACATTTATTGCTAGGGACAGGTCTCATCCAGATTCTAATGGAATCAATGCAAAATTAGCTCAGATTACCGAGAAATTAGAGAATGAAGGAGGTTATGTGGCTCAAACTAGGTATGTGCTGCATAATGTAGAAGAGAAAGAAAAGGTCGAGATGCTTTACGGGCACAGTGAAAGGCTTGCTATTGCCTATGGCCTACTTACAACTCCCAAGAGAACAACGATCCGAATCACAAAGAACCTTCGTGTATGTGGTGATTGCCATACTTTCACTAAGCTCATTTCCAAGTTTTTTGAACGAGAAATTGTAGTGCGAGATGCCAACAGATTTCATCATTTTAAGGATGGGGTCTGTTCCTGTGGAGATATCTGGTGACAGTTCGAATGTGTAAAAATGTTGCTATAAAAAAAAATCTTCCCCAGATTCATTTTGGCAATCACACCTGTTGATATTCTTGGTTCTCTTTGTGAATTGTGAAGTGGAGAGCTGAATCACATACATAATTATTGCAGTTATGAGCCAAAGGAAAAATGCCCTTTGAGAAGCTAATGACCCCTGATATCTTTGTAGTATCTTTCCCTTGGCCAAAATATGCCTGTTGCCATAAAGTCGCAGATTGTTCACGGTGAGCAACTTCTAACAACCTCATTGTCAAACCTTTTTCTTTGAGCTTGATTCAGCCAAAAATGAAAATTTGATATTCATAAAGAGGATTGGTGTTTCAAGAATTCAGCTTACTTCTCCTTTGCCCCTGAATATCTTTATGATGTAATCAAAATTGAGATCATTTCTTGAGATGTTGGTTATAACTGAATAAATATCCTAGTATTGTGAACAACAATCAGGCATTCTTCCCCCATTTTATTTTTTTTGGAGCTTTAGGAGCTTGTAAAAGATGAAGTAGAAGAACCAAGGATAAATGATAAAATAAATAAAAATATTCATGCTATGGACATTGGAATTGTTACAATTTTTTATTTATACACCCCTCCAACAGGGGGCGCCGTTGGTTTGACCCGGGATTTAATCCGGGGCCAAGTAGCAAAACCATAGAAATTAACTAGAACAAACTTACATACGAGCGCGCAATACTAGTCACTCGAGGAATCATAGAGACCCTGTTAATTAGCCAATCGCCTAGATAGATGACATGAGTTAATAGAACCACTATACAGTTGCATCTTCATATATCCTTGTCTTCTAGCTGCACTTTTTTTCG
Source organism: Fraxinus cuspidata (assembly GCA_903798385.1). Lineage (NCBI taxonomy): Eukaryota > Viridiplantae > Streptophyta > Magnoliopsida > Lamiales > Oleaceae > Fraxinus > Fraxinus cuspidata. The sequence continues at coordinate 18,815 of CAIGRP010004250.1, forward strand.
GAACAACGCACCATATAATAGATTCTTACTCTCCTTAGACTATCTCAAACTCTACACCAAAATTTGAAGTAAGTTTTGCATCATTTTGCACCAAACAGAAAATCATCTCCAACCTATTTTACCAAAAGTTGCACAAAATGAACAATGTTTAATTAATTTCTTCATTTTATTTTTTCATTTTTAAAGATTTATTTATTTAATTTATTACTACATAAATTACTAGATAAATAATTACGTTTCGTTAACGAAAATATTGAATACATTAATAAATTTAAAAAATGTAGTACAATTAATAATATTAATAGTCATAGTATTAAATAATAATAATTAATTAAGAATTAAAATTTGTTGTATAATAAAAAATGACACAAATACCCTTGACAAAAATTTGATTTAATGTGGAAAAGAGGGGCAAAAAGAACATTAACCATTTTGGTGCAAATTATGATTTTTGATTGGGGAGAGATTTCACCAAATTTTTGGTGCAAAATGGGGGAAAATGGTGAAATGGTGCAAGGGTTGGAGATGCTCTAAAAAGTGGCGCCTAGGCGGAAGCCGGTGCAAAATGTCCCACCTTGCGCTTTTTCTTTTTTTTTCTTTTAATTTTTTTTCGAGCCTAATCGTGTCTAGGCACTTTTTTTTTACGCCTTTTCATTTAATTATAAATAATTTTTAGATTGGTTTAAAATTTTAAAATAATATTTAAAAAAAAAAACGTTAATTTACGCTTTTTAGAATACTCGTATAGTCCCAGAAGCTTGATAGTGAATATAGTATTTTTTTCATCCTTCCCAAGTGACATTTGCAAATGTTTTAACTGCTTTGTCTTTACTAAACACGTTCCTTTATAATCACATGATGTAGCTTACAAGGTTGTCACATGATTTTGTTATATAATATTGCCTAATATTCTTCTAACTGTAATTTGTATGTTCTGTGATAGGATAGCTTTTATATCTCCTCATTGTAGCATAAATCCAATGAATAATTTATTTATTTAAAAATAAAAGTTGCCGACAGATTACAATTTATGCTTCTTGGTTTTCGATGTCCTTCCATCCCAGGGTCCTTACTGTTGAATATAACTAGCGTTGTACAACTTTGACATGTTGGGTGAAGAGGATTAAACATGATCGTTGAGTGTTAATGAAACATTACCGATTGTCTATGTTCCCCCATATAATGTGGAGTATAAAGGAATAATTGTTCATCGCTGTCCATCGTACGTTGTTTAATAGAGTATCTTTTTCCATTCCAGAAACAATTATTTTTGAAATCCAGTACAGGGATTGTTTGTAACACTTGCAATGGTTGTTGACGAGGATATTGCAGAATGCAGATAAACAGAGAGTTGCCATCTCCCTTCGCTCTCGTGTTGTGCGTCCTCCAACAAGGATGGACACAGTTTGGTATTGAAGAGAATTGAACCAAATCGAAAACCAAAGAAAATCTTATAAATCGAACAATTAGTTCCAAATGCCGCACTGAACAATTCGGTTCCATAATGATAACGAGAGAATTTGCGTTAAACATAGACTTCAGGTTTTCAGTTCCGGAGTATTAGAATCAAGAACAAGATCGACCGATCTAGTTCTTGGTTCTAGTACCTAGAACTATCTAAAATTTAAACAAAACTAGACTGAACAAGCCGTATAGTCAGATTCGAATTGGTCCTATGCAAAGCTGGCTGGCAATACAGATCCATGTGAAAGGATAGATAATGGTGCTGCAAGAGGCGTGCAATCACTGCTATAGATTTTGCAGTTGACAGATTCTTTGATTTTTTTATCTTCTGTGCCAGAATAAACACGCTGGTACTGTTAGCATACAAAGAGAGAAAGAATAGGTTTTTTTGATATTTTCGTTCACATACAAATCCAGGCCTCACAGCTGTAAATGAATATATAGGGCACTTTAGCAAAAGCAGAAAGGATCTCTCTAATTCTATATAGGTCTATAGAGTCTATTACTTTAGGAAGCATCATTTATTCTGCACCTACAATTATAAAGATGCTATGAGATGTCAACCATCTTCTGATACTCTCTGGCCCTTGCTGGAATTTTTATGACAAGCTGATAAATTTCTTAGCTTTTTTCTTTTTTTTTTTCCCTGCCCTTTTTACGTGTATAGGATTCCTTGCCCTCTCAGTGCTCTCACATAGACAAGGGAAAGAGGTGGCAACGGGTTGAGCCTCGCCTCGACTTGTTACTCGGGGGCGAGCTTGGCTCGACTTGGCCCGTGAGCTCGTGGCTCGTGGGCTGATCTGAGTTTCGACTCGCGAGCTCTTCAATTTTCTTTAAATAAATCTTTCAAAAAAAAAATAATAATAATAAACCCTTCGCCTTGGACGAGCCCTTGCGAGTCAGCCTGCTCGGCTCGTACTCGTCATTTGACGATCCTGAGCCGCCCACGAGCCGAGTGGACAGACGCCGAGCCGCTAGGAAATGGACTCGGAATCATAATAACGAACTAAATTTTATTCTTGAACACTCAGTTAGGTTTAGTACGGATCCATAGAGGGAATAGAATAATTAGATCTCTAGCAATTACAACCATAGTTATAAAACTCGGTCCGGATTGGTTGGTTGGGCTGGAAAACCAGTGAACCGGGCTCTTGTCCGGGTCGGGTAGAGTAATTTAATGAGAATGCGCATGACTCGGTCAAAAATCGGCTTTGATCAAATTAACCGACGATTTTGACAGAAGTAACCCAGCTGGTTGATATTTCAAAATTGCCTTTCAAAACATTTAACCTCTAACTAAAACATTAGTTCCTCACCATTGAAGTTGTAGATTATTTTAATATTTTTTATGTGCGATAAATTATATGTATCCAACTTATCATATATATATGTTTTCTAAAAGTATTTTTATAAAAACTTTGGTCAAACATTTTACTTTATTTTATAGACTTATATAATTAGTGAAAAATAATTTAAAAATATATAATTTTACCTAAAAAAAATTTTATACTTTAATTTTTTTTTATAGATTTTTATGCAATGACCCATCGGTTCAACCAGTAACTCGAGACCCAGTATTTTGTTCGAGTCGGATCTAATAACTATGATTAGAACATGGTTTCTTTCTGTTCATAACTAAATGACCTAGACTTCTTGAACCAATAAAGACAAGAATTGATTATGTTTGAAGATGCAGAAGACATGCGATCACTTAATTATTTTATGATTTGAAACTCAATTCTACTTATCGAGTTCAAAGTCAACTACCTCCACGACAATACTCTGAGAAGGAAAGAAGACTCGTGTTACATATGTAGACAAATACAATCATATTTTTTCAAAAGCTATAGATAATAGAAAATGAGTAATCAAACCCTGTATGACCTAGGATTTAACCCACGAATCCATCTCAAGGACTATTTCTTTGAGAGCGAGTCCCGTTAGCAATAGGCCAGTCCCATGCCCAACGGTGCTCTACATCGTAGTTCGCAAGGTATGACAAGAAAACATATTAATTATTAAGCCATTGTTCCCCCTCGGGGCATAGTTCAGTGGTGCAAAGAACACGAGTGAGATAGTTTTCGCTGAGCTGACAGTCGCAGTATGAGGGTTCGATTCACGCTTTTTACAAGGTATGGAATTGGACTTTTGTTGGCACCAGTATGACAGCTCTGTACCCTGGCCTGCTGAGTCACATCATGCGATTTACTTCCTCCACAATGCTCTAGGGGCGGGGCGTTAGGAAGACCCTGAAGATTGGAGTTCAACCTTTTGTTAAGCCCCTATTTGATAAAAATTAAAATTTAGATTTTTATCAAAGTTTTCAATCATTTAATCAATTTTATCAAAATTTCTAAAAATGTTTTTAATCTACGCGGCTAAAAGCTCAGCCAAACATGCTTTGAAAATGCTCGTTGACTGAAGAAATTTGAACTAGACCAGATGTCACTATAGTTTAATGGAAACATAAATGGTTCAAACCAAATTTCAGACCCGCCGCCCTATATTTGTAACACCTGTAATGTATTGATGAATATTCATAGTGCTTCTGCTCCTAGCCTTTCTCGTTCTGTTCCATCTATATCTCGGCCTGCCCACATTACTCGGCTTTAATGCACTGTTTTCGCAGTTGAGTTTTTGTCCTTTTTCGCTTATATTCATTTCACTTTTACTTTTCCTCCAGTCTCCTATTATAAATAACATGCAATGTCCAACCCAATCTTAGTTCTCTAAATCAATCTGTGCAGACTAAAGTCATCTTAATCTGTTCCATTTTTCCTCTCTCTTCAGGTTCAAGGTTCATATGGCCATGGTGGTGTTAAGAAACTTACTCTAGAGTGGGAATAAGTGAAGCTGCCAGCATGATCTAACCGGGGTTAGACTTTGAATGTAAAAGTTCAATAGAAAATGATGAGAAAATACTAACCCTAGTTAGGTCATGCTGTGACAGCCTCACTCGTTCCTCTTCCGGATTCAAACGAACAAATTCCAATTTTGTATACACAGAAGTCACCGAGAGTGTCTATATGTATATCCCAGTTTTGTTCTGTTCTGGGAAAGTTCTTAACTTCTTGTTCTGAGTTTGCTCCTTGTTTTCTGCATAAAAATGCTCAGAAAACCCTAATATCAAATAATTTATTCTTTGATTATCGAAATCCCTCTTACATTTTGGATATATTTGCTCAAATACCATTTTCTTTTTATGATTTCAGGTCCAGGTTTTGTGCTTGAAAATATAGGGGGAAAAAAGAATGCAAGATGGAGAGTGCTGTACTGTATCGATCAGTTGTGTGGTGTTGTGGTGTTTTCTATTTTTGTAAGGTCGAGAGAGTTGAGGATCGAGAACATTTGTTTATTTTTTGGGTGGAATGTTAAAATTAGAAACTAATAGCGACACTATTTTAATTTTAAATTTTTTTAGCAAATTTCGATGCCTTCGATTAAATGACCTTTGCATTTAGCTTCCGTTTGTTCCACATATTTTCTTCAATTTTAGAAAAAAATTAAACCGTTGAAAGGCCCTACTTTCATCTCATATTTTTCTTGAAATGCACGCTCCAACGGTACAATTTTTCGTTGGTACAATTTTTCATACTCGGAATAATGCCGTCCAAACATAGGCTTAGATATATTTAAATTCATAAATTTAAATGTGGGCAATAATGTTCAAAAACATGATGAACAATCGTGTGTGATATATAGTATGAAGAAAGTTCGAAATGATATGGATGAATTGCAAAAATAGAGTAAAATGGTTAGAAGTAACGTGGATGATTAGAAAAAGAAGTTTGAAATAATCAAATGCATTAACAGATTAACCTTAACAAAAAATAAAAGGAAAAAAAAAAGAATTAGAATTAATTCAGGGATTAAGTCATGAGAGAGAAATCAGCACAATACAGTAATTATTAATAAATAAGGATTTTCAAAATAGCCTCAAATAATCCCATCAATAAAGGAAAGATTATAACATCCCTGGAAATTAGAAAAAAATAATAATAAAGATGTATATAATTAATTGAGATGATTTGAAGTGCATTATTAAAATGGTAATTACGAAATATATATTAGTAAATTTGAAACCTTTAAAAAAACTACTAATAATAAAAACATTAAAAAAAAAAAAAAAGAAAAAAATGTTGGTACATGTCTTAATGTGCTTTTGAAAATTGTGGAATTTAAAATTAATTGTTGATTTTAATTTAGTTTTCAATCTAATTTTTTAGTTGAACGAAATAGAGACATATTATACACAGAATTTACACACATGATAACCCTTCTTAAATATTAATAATAATAAAAAAAAAACATTTCAACTAGTACATGGAATTTACCTCTAGAAAACCCTTCTTATATCATAAAAATAATCTCACTTTAGAATGCGAGTACATATAAGTTTATTGCACCTAATATCGCTAATGCGTGCACTCTACAAACCCGAGATAGAATCGATCATGCTTTGGTATGTCTTGGAAATCGTAATGAAGACACAATTTAAGCACAATAAGGCAGCACGTTTGGCATATCAAGACACGTCAACACAGACGTACCGAGACAACCCAATACTAAGTCCCTGTTTGGTACACATTATTTTTTTCATTCTCACTTTTCTACTCATTTTCAACCACATATTTTTCAATAAATTAATATTTTACATCACATAAATAACTTTTTCCTTCTCTTACAACCACATATTCTCCGTCAATTTACTATTTCAGAATACATTCTTTCAAATTAATGTGGCTCCAACACACCCTAAATTTATTTGAAACTTTCTATTACAATGATAATATATAAATTGCTGGTGACACTGCATGGATCTATTGGTTCCCTATGTCTCTGGACCTAACCAAAGGAATCAAAAACTTTGAATGTCAAAATCACAACAACTTTTCCAAGAATTGTTTCATTATTTTTCTTTGTTTTATAGTATCAGATGAATTCAGCTTTACAGAATATATTAGTTAATCCAAATTGCTTATAATATGCATGACAACAAATGGATGCAGAAGAGGCAAGAATCCGAAAAATGTCATTCCATGTTTGTAAAGAAAAAGCTATCCTTATTGAAAAATGGAAAAAAGTTACAACTTGGTCCTCAACTTTGAGAAAATTAGAATAAGTCCCCAATCAGTAGTATGAGTTTTTAGGTCTCCAAACTACGTACATAGATCTCGAGATGGTGGAAACCGTCAATTTTACCATCAATGTGGCTACACAAGTGCTATATTTCTCAAAGGTTGAAAACGCAATATGTAATTTCCCGATCACAAATAATTCAGTTATGATCAATATATTTGATTATTTGTAGTTAAAAAATAGAATAAAATGACAATATATGTGTGTGTAGCCGACTTTAAATTTATTAAGAACATGTGCATGCGTGGGAGTGGGAGACGCGGGCTTTAATAAAGGATATAGGTTTAATATGGGAAGTCACACTGGCTTTATCCTCGTGTTGGTGGCGTGGGAGTGAAATATTCAACTTGTCTCACTTTGGACCACTGCCATCTCTTATGTTTAAATTTTATATAAATTAATTCATATTTGCTTTTCAGACCAAAATAAGTAGAAAAAAGCTAACCAAAATAAGTACTTACACTAAAACATATGCACCAAATAATACTTGATACTTAGAAATTGGATCTTCACTGCTATCCTCTCTCTATATATCCATTCAATCCCCTCTCAAATTTTCACTAAGCTAGACTGTAGAAAAATCTCTCTCTATATCTATCTGCTTCTTCCTCACGGCCTCACCCTCTATATGTATATCTCCTCGATTATTCGTGCGCCATTGAAGGAAATGAAAGGAAAAATTAATGTGTATACAGAAATCGTGCACCATTATCAGTTGACACTGCCAGCATGATCTTAACTTTCTTATCGTCATAGGAAGATCAGATCATGTGGTAGCTTCACCCCTTGATGGGACCAGAAAAAAAATTCACGTATCTTGTGCTCAATAATTATAAATATTCGTCATGGTATCGAGCCATTAAAATGAAAGTAGAGCTAGTAATGTGTTATATTTTGTTTCTCAATGGAACATAAATAATTATTATTCTGTTGGGAATAGGGTTAATAAATTGTCAAATATGTTGTTTCTGAATAAATTGCTCTTTCGAACAATTTGAATATAAAAACACTGACAAAATTACCATAATGTAATTTGCACAGTGTAACAATACGATCTACAAGATCAGAAAGTTAATTCAAGCCCATCGACTTAACAATATTTTCTAAAACGAATTTGCTGCATTCACATGTGCTAAAGGTGTTTAGCAATAATTTATCAAGGTAAAACGAATTCCATCTCTATGGAAGCAACGCAACAATCTGCAGGAGTTCCAGCGAACTCAATGAAGTGTTTTCTCTTTTAGAACAATATCAGAACGAGAGAGAGAGAGTGAGTGAGAGATTCAAAGTAGAGAAAGTTTGCAATGAAAATAGTGTAATTATTCTGACAGCAGGGTGGGCTATTTATAGATTCGTTCGTGGCCATTCGAACATCCTTCAAGCTCTTTTAAAATAATCGTCACTGTTCAGATAACCCTTTAAACTCGAACAGACAACAATGTCAGTATGAAACACTGTTACGTCGGTTAAGAGACAACCTAGACCAAAAAATTACCTAAAAGTAAGCAAATAAAAATTAATTTCATTAAGTACCTAACAATTTGATTAATTACAATTTGGCCCAAAAATTTAAATAAATTTTGTCCAAAAATTCACCCAAACGCGAGCAAAATAGACGTGGGTTTAAGACCGAAGCTAATAGGATATATGTCTCCCCATTTTAAAGACTATTGGTACACATTGCGGCCCAAACCCAATTCTCAAACTTTCACTATATAAACCACAAAAGCCCTTGTTTGGTCCTCATTAAATTTTTAAATTTTTTTCTTAATTTTAACCACACATTCTCTAAATAAAATAATATTACACACAAATCTCAAACTTTTTCATTATTTTTATCACAAATTCTCCCATTAATCACTATTCCAAAATTTATAAATTCTCCAAAACGGAGGCCAAACAATAACAAAGTATCATAACTTTCCTATGTTGGAAAAGTGTGTGGCAATTTACAATAAATAAAATTCTTTATTAGTTTATAGTTTCAAGTGGGTTATTTTGATATCAAATATTTCATTCAATTCTAAATGATTTTCGATAAATAAATATATCACGTTAATCATCTCGTGAAGTAGAACGTGAATATGTTTGGTCCCGTTACGAAGTACAGGTCCTACAAAAACTGGGGCTCAAAGTTGACCCATTTCATTAATTAATAAACTATTTCCAACAATATAAATTTAAATATTATCTATTATTCTCCAAGAAAAGAAGGGCTGCGTAAGAATTAATCTTTGATCTATATTTGCATGGCTTTTTTTGTTGGTCGAGGAAAAATATAATACTTTTGTGATTATTACTTTTTCTTTAATCAATTAGAATAGAGAATCTTTCCAACTTTGTGGGTAAGAATCTTGAAGATGTTAATGCTAGAAATGTTGCTGACAGAATTTCAGTTGATGCTTTTGAGATCCTTTCAGAAAATATTCTTTTTTTCTCTTTTTGTATTTCCCATTACGGATCTATTATTAATTAGGCATATCGGTTTTGTATTGCCATTCTCCAATTCGGTTCAGAGAGGCATTACACGTATTCCTCTAAATCTTGTTTTCAACATGATACCCATTTTGTTCCGTGTGTCGGTGGGTGTTGGTGATCATTTTGTTCCGTGTGTCGGTGGGTGTTGGTGAGGGGGGGGGGGGGGGGGGTGTTCTTGCAACAAAACAAATAAAAAAATACAGAAAAAATATAGTATAATGCTAAAATAAGGTTTTAACAAGAGCAAGGATTCATCCAAACGCAGTGAAGATGATGATAACTCTCAGTGTCAATATCTACATACTAAAATCCATCTAATTTCTAGAAAATTAAAAACAATGAACATAAAAGTACACCACCAATTATTGTCATAAACCCAAAACAGAAGTCTAAAAATTAAAATTATAGGTTTATTATTTCAACCTCAAAAGTTTATCCCCCCACACCTTGGATCAACAGCCTCCTTGAATCCCTTCCAGTTAAAATTCAGAAAACCTTCATAGATATGGACATTTCTATAGTAGACCATATTTCATTGATTCGCCAATAAATTATACATGAGTTATGCAGTCTCATCATGAACAAAGTTTTCTTATTGGGATACACAAACCTCTCGAAATTGATGGCCAGCTAAAATATGCTTCAATCTTCTTAATCGACTGACACTAGCGCTGGTGGCTGTTAATAGAATCATCAGGACCATGAAACTGGAAAACGGCAAGAATACGTCCTGTAGAAACGAAAATTTTCATAGGATCAGAATCAGAAAATGACATACAAAATCTGGATTTTGAACATAACAAAAACTTTAACGCGACAGATTTCTGTTTCATAAGTCTCTAATTTCCCTAATAGATAATAATATCATGCTGTGACAGCAAAGGAGACATCACTATTACATTGATAGAAGATGGACTTTAAACGACTTAAAATGGGAATAAAACAAAGTGATGTCCCTATGATGACAATGTGATAGGACTAAATTGAGCGGAAATATCAAGGAATTGCACCATTTTTATGATGACAAATTATGGAAACTTGTGACTCACTCCATGAAATAACACATGTTGAGGTGAAATGCCCTGCCCCCGCCCCGCCCCAAGCTCAAAAGAAAAGAAAGGAAATTCCCGCTCTTCTAATGCATGTAGGACATGTTTGCTGTACAATATTGGATGAGATTGGAAGTGCAACGTACAATATTTAAATTTCTTTTTCATCTTCAATACTGTCATGTTCAGTATGAACCTCCTTACCAAACAAGCTAGTAGGGACGTCCTTTTTTTTTCCAAAGAAAAACGATACAATTTACTAATGACCAAAAAGGCCATTACCAGTATATTATGCATTTTGTTGGACTTGTCGGTTTATTTGTAGAACCCAGTCAGCATAGCTATTTGTACCACTGATCTGGTCATCCACTAAATTTGTAAGTAGGAAGAAATTTTCTCTGGGCTGCTCGCCTTGCCTCACGAGATGACATAGTTGATAGTATGCTGGGTCACTTTCTCTAAACTTTTTAAGTATCCTCATTAGCTTTCTTGACATTTCGTTGTCATGCTCCAAAAGGGTAACCTGGTTTCAGAAGCAACATATAAAGCCACATCAGAAGATTCACAGCAAGGAAAATTGCAAAGGCAAATAAAGCAACCTATTAGTATTTGCAGTGTTAAGGATTTTTGTCTTCCTGAAACCAACTGTGTTTAGGATTTGAAGCTTTATTATATTTTTCATTTTTCTTTGGAAAGGGAAAGGGGGAGAGGGAGAGGGTAAAGGACTTAATTTTTTATTTTCTTCCCAGATATCACTTTCAAAACAAGGTTTTGGGAAATAGATAGAAGCAGTTAATAACTGTTTCCAATGTAACACAAAGGAAGTATTATCAAAATAATTGCACTTGGAGGAGTTTTTCCTCCAATACAAGGTCAGAACACCAAAAATGGCCTTAAGAAGCATTGCAATGCTCAATGGGTTTTCTAGAATACCTATTTGACGAAGCAAAACATTAATTCTGAGAAAGTTGATCAGACTGGGATAACTTTAAGAATGAAATAAATATTAAGCCCTTGATTAATGCTTGGTTCCAGAATGAGTAAAGTCAGGTTTTGACATTGGCGTTTTGTCCAATAAAAAAAATCTCCACGTCCACCTCAACTTAAAAGTTTTGAAAATAAATCCTACCTTGGCAGAGGAAAGGTCAAAAGCTGAAAGCAAAAGTTTGAAAATTACTCAAACCATCACCCATCAAAAGATAAGAGTTTTGATCACATCATAAAAGGTTATTATATGGGGAGAAATCATCTCCTAAGCACTGTTGCTTAGCTTATGCTAAGCCATAGTGATGTGGCATATCAATTAAGAGGTGAATTCACGGCAGTCCCAGGAAATAAATGATCCATCAATTAATTGACGTGTCACTGTTGCTTAAATTATTGCTTCATAGATAATTCCCAATATGTAGGATAATATATTAAGACTGTAAAAGAAGCTACCATCGAGTAGTCTGCAGCAAAATCTTCCCCCAGCAAATTCCTGGCTATACCAGGTGAAAGTGACATGCCAAGCCATATGACAAACCGGAACCCATCATCATATATGTAAAGGCCGCTGGTATGTAAGCTCTCTGCAGTAAGTGGTAGCCTCTTCTTCGAAATGTTGTCAAAGTCATCAGTCTGGGGAGGTGCCTGCAAAATTGGTGAGAAAGATTTGCTTCAGCATCCACAGCATAGGCAGCATCAAGGAAGATAAATGGTGAATGCAATTTAGGAACTTACTTTTAAAAGATGGTCATCAATACGTATCAGGCTGGGATAGAGAAGTTTCAGCAAATTTTTCACATGTAAAGCCATCATGGTATAGCCAACTGCACAGCGTTCGTCAACCTGAGCATCAGCATAACCACCTCGGAGAGGTGTTGATTTACATAATGCTAATCCATACAAGGGTAAGAATTTCAGTGATTCTGGGTATATCATCCTTCCACCCAAACGATGCTGGACAGCATAAAGATTTCGATATTCTCTGAAGGCTTTGACAATCCTAAGTTGAACGGCATTCCGAGCTTCTTCCAGTTTGTAGGACAAAGTTTTTTCAATTGCTGCAGACCAATTTGTATAATACTCATTTAAGACCAACATTAATCAATAACTTGCTATTTCAAGTCACATAAAAACCAGATCCTTTTTTTTTTGTGGGGTGGGTGGGAGTGGGTGCTGAAGGGAGAATTTTTCTACCTAGCCTGGAAAATAAAGAGACAATAGCCCCGGTATCAGCCAGACGATACATTTCTCCTAGATCTGCAACAACTGGAGCTTCTGCAGTATGCACCCTGATTCGTCTTTCTCCAGAAGATGATGTATATCTTCCAAGGGTTAAAGGATTCAAATTCTTTATATACTCCAATCAACATGCCCAAGGATCAAAAAGAAATGCTGAATACACATCACCAAAATTATAAGAAATTCTTAAACAAAATGAAGTAGGGGAAAACCATATTGGCACATACAAAAATGATAGAATTGGAATCAGTTTCATAGCCATAAAAGCAGAACCCTCAAATTTATGAAGCATTCCAAAGAGGACTCGAGGCTGTAGAAAATATAATTAGTAATATTTGTTTATGTTGAACCACTTGATGTAAAAGCTTAAACTGTTAGATAGGGCCAATACGCCCCTCACGTACAGGCGGGATCCGTATTTTTTCCATCAAAGCCAAACACATGCACAATTGCATATAAATGGTTGCAAGATGTTTTGATACAAAGTTGAACCACTTGATCTAAAATCTTAAACTGTTAGATAGGCAACATATTAAGCTGTCAGATACGTAACTGCTAAAATTAGTAAAATGATAACAGTAAATCAAACCCTAACTATGCCACAGGATACAAGCACAAGCGCACATATTTAAGCAAAATTGTGTCTTCTTTTAAAATCTTCTTCAAGAGATGGATACAGTAAGGCAACTTGAAAATACACTGATTGTGTTGTCAGTAGCGTCTCGTCAAGAGATAGCTGTGCTGCATAGGCTTTATCACAGTCAACAGCTGGAAGCGCTATTAAGTCCGTGGATCTTAGCATAAAATTTCCATGATAAGATGTAAAACGAACACCTACAGATAGACAAAGATATATTTGCTATCAATATCAGCATATGATCCCACAATATTATTGATTTATTTACTATTGAAGCAGAGCAATGACTTTTTGCCACTGAAACCTGCAGAATAAGGATAATAGTTCACCTCTTCCGCATCGTATGCGCATAACAGCTTCCCATGCAGTCTCTCTTGTAAGATCTCTGGTTAACTCATGTCTCAACTTATCTCCGTAAATGGTAGACCGGAAACTTGGATAATGATAAACCTGACCACCAGTATACTTTGCGAGCGTTCCTATACAATGCATTACGAGATGATAATTTTAAGATGACTGTAATCAAGAAATAGCAAGGAAATATCCAACATTGACCAGCTAATTTTTTCCTATTTCAGAAACCTAGAAAAGTAGAGAAATTCAATAGCAGAAGTTGCAAAAGATGTGGAGCATTATGAACAAGTCCCAGGAGGCTTGGGAGAACAGTACAAGAAATGTACATAGTACATGATAATAATCTGACAACATCTTGACACGATCATCATATGACATGCTTGAGGGCTCTTCTTTATTTATTTGACTACATATAACTCCAAAGTCCAAATACAGGGTTCTAAGTTTAAAAATCAGAAGTTTAGATTAACTTCCTGAATCCTACCCACTTGTTTGATAAAACTGCGCCAATTTTTCAATTGACCAAACTTCAATTTTAATCATATATTTCATCAACTTTAATTAAAATATGCTCAAATTTTTATCAAAAACTTTGTCACCCAAGCCTTAAATCATAATTCTGTAAAAATCGATTTCTCATTTAAAAAAATGATAAAATTGGTCTAAAAGTTTTACTAGTAAAAGGAAATAAAATAAATCTTAGATTGAAACCTTTGATGCGAACTTATTGCATTTTTAGTGCTATGGTAATATTACTTTAATTTTTTATATAGTATATATGTTAAGATTATAAAAAATAAAATTTAGAGAAAATGCTACTAAACCAAGCGATATAAAGTATTTAATGAATTTTTATTTAGTTTAATTAAATTATTCTAAAACATGTATTTATTTTGATTTCTTAATTACTTGTCATATGTATTTGTAAAACATACAACTTTTTTAAAAAAATAAAGTAGTTTTTTTAAATATTATAACAATATAAATTATGGCATTTCTTTCACCTAAACTAATGATCTCATCTGAATCAAAAGTATGAAACTGTATATCTTAATAAATAAGAAAAAGAACGGAAAATATTGTTTAAATATAAAATAATAAGCATTTCAAATAGTATAAAGCAAAGGGGTTAAATGGTAAATACAAAATTGCTTTTTTATGACATAGGAAATCTATTGCTAGAAATAAACTAGGGAGGTTTCTGAAAACCGAGGGATGTCTATAATAGTCAGGAAACCTCGGGGGTGTTTCAATAAGGTTATTTTGTGTTACTTTATTGGTCAAACTAATTAGAAATTACTTATTTTACATATATCACACAACCTCCACTCTTCTTCTTGTGCTCAACATTTTCTGTGTTCATGCATTGTTTAAGGTATTTAAAATTTTAATTTTTTTAAACCAACACAGAGATCTTTGAAGAAAACTTTCAACAATCACATAAATGTAACTTAATCAACTATAATTGTAGAAGATATCTAAGATATTAAAGATCCATTAACAAAGAATAACAAATCAATTCTTAGATATTCTTGACATTATCATTCTAGGTTTCTGGTTTAGTTTTTTTTATAAGAAAAAAACTCGAACTTGAACATACCTAGGGATGCTAAATCCGTGTACTTGTCACTGAATGCATATACATTTACAGCTATCTGATACTTCGTAAAATCAGCAGCCATCTGTTTATAAAACGGATCTTCTGGTACTCTTAATGCATGCTCCTTGTCTGTTCCATAAACACGATTATCATCGCCACGCAGCCTCAGACGGCCCGCACCCAGTGACGGCAGTGTATTTTGGAAAATCAACAGTTTACCACCAAGTTGACTCTGGTGGCGGGAAGAGTATTTGAATTAGTATAAGCTATGGAAAATAACTTTCCAATGACATGGACAACCGACTAATAGAGAGCGAAACTTACAAAATGTTTGGCTAACCTTCAAAACTAATACATAAATAAGTTTTAAATTAAATATATAGTTTTTCTTTTTCAAAGTTACTTAAAAAAACTAACTTTTTTTCTCTTTAAGGGAGAAAGAGTATGTCAATCGAACATGCGTGAAGACAAAAAGATACTTAAAATTGACTTCATTTTTCAAAGATTAGCCAAAGATGCTCTTATAAAGGCTAAAATAACCAAAACAATAAACTACGGTTTGATCAAAAGTAAAATTGGTGAAGATAAAAGAAATAAAACACACCATAACCATGAATGCCGCTTTAAGAGCTGGACCAAATGCTGATTCCACATTCATGTTGCCCTCAAACATGGAGGGCAGGCTATCAAGGAATGCATCCACCACAGTTCTAGATTCTGACAAGTTGACGAGAAGATCGTCTGGCAACGGAATAAATATGTCATCTAAGTCTGATACGACCATCATCTGAGGCTGCACTAAAGATGACTGGGTACAAGAGAAAGCAACAGCTTATTCACCAAAACAAAGTTAAGCCACAATCCTGTAAATAACTGGTAGATTGGATCACTTACCTTCATATTATAGAAATGTATTGTGCTGTCAAAAGTTATGAAGCCAATTTGTGTTCGGGGATAACCCGGTAAACTGTCTAAACAAGATTTAATAGTTTGTGCTACAACCTGCAAAATATATATGGGATTGAGTTGAATTGGGATTCAGAACACATGCAAATCAATATTAGTGACATGTCGATCAACATGGGAATTTTAGGGCTGGTTTGGTCTGTGTTTCAGTTTTCAATTTTGAGTTCATTTTTAGTTTTATATTTTCAGAGTTTGTTTTAAGATTGTTTAAAATACGTTTTTTGTCATTTTAAAAAAATATTTCTCAAACATAAAATTAGAGCACATTTGATTTGAAATTTTGAAAAATTATTTTATGACATTTTATTTCATGAAATTTGATTATTCGGTAAAAATATAAAAATTTTATGTAACGTATTATTAAGTGATATATACATTTTAAAGTCGGTGAATCTTACAATATTTTTTGCTGTTACAAAAGTAAAATAAAAATAATAATAAATTGAGATCAAAATATAAGAAATATAAAACTAATGACGCGAACTGAGAACTATGTTCATATAAACATTTTGTAGAATTTTTAAGTAGATAATCATTAAGAGTATAAACTATTTTTATTTTTCTAGAAATTTTTATAATTTTATTTTTTCAGAATTTTTATTTTTTATTTTTTAGATTTTTTTTTATTTAGAATTTTAGTTTCTCAGAATTTCAGATTTTATTTTTTCAAAAAATTTATTTTTTAAAAATTTTTAAATATTATTTGTTAGAATTATATATTTTTATTTTTAAAATTTTATTTAAATGCTTGTTTTCCATGTTTTAAGTGTGTTCAGAATTTTCACTGGAAAACACGCTCAAAAAGTCAAAAATACGTTTTGAGTTTTACGTTATAAGTTTAACCTTGTTTTCGAAAATGCATTTATCAAACCAAACACGTTTTAAGCGTTTTGCAAAACTGAAAACTGAATACAGCTTGAAAATAGCAAATCAAACGGACTCTTAATTTTTCTAAAGAATAACTTGACACGTGCAAATCATTTTTGCTAAAATGGTTATCAACAAGGATGGTCGAATGTTCTGTGAGCATAAATTAAGAAACACATCCATCTCAACTCGCTTGTGCTAAGATTAAGGCCTGACAAAACTCCCGAACTGAATTGAGCGGTTCTTCTTAAATTAAATACCTGAACGAGTATCTAAATCGAGAACCGACAGGTTAGGTTCGATTCTCAATTCTAGACCAAGAACCGAAAAATCGAATTTCCCTAAATTTTTTTTAACTTAAATAAGCCAAATTATTTTATTTTTTCTAAATAAATTTGTTAACTAATTAATTTAGATCAAACCCAAAATATGATTTTTCTTATTTCTAATTTAAAGTCTAAGCCCAATTTAATCAAATTGATCTAAATTTTAGTTAAATCTCTTGTTCTATCATAGTGTCGTTCTAGAGAAATCGAATTGGAAGCTTGGTTGAGCATCTCTTCATTGTGAGCTCGCTATCTTTCTTTCCCTATGATTTTAATGACTAAATCTATGAAGAACTCAACAAAGAGAAGCGCAAAAGATATGACGGAATTGGACTACGATATTTTGTAAAAGCTAAAATTGAACATGTCATTAGTTGAATTAATGTAGTATAGTTGTAAAAAAATTAATTATTGTACGGAAATCGGGAACCGAATGGAACCAAACTGAACCGAACCCGAACGGTTCCATAATTAAATTTGGACCCGACGGTTCCACTTCTTAAATACCCGAAAATTCGGGGTTTGATTCGATTCTTAAGAGAACCGAACCGGACCATGTCCAGCCTTAGTCAAGATCAAATATAGGAAAAATCAAGATCGAAGGAAATAAGCGTTTTGAGAAATCCAACTAGAGAAAGTGGAACCAATATAAAATTAAACAAATTGCTGACAAGGTACCATACTGGTAAGGCTATAAAATCAAAGAATTCAAAACGTAAAAAAATGTGTTTTCCTCTGGGAAAGGAAACAAGAAGATATAAAAAATAAAATAAAAATATATAAAAGGGTAATTGGAAAAGCTCCAAGTCCGAGAGAATGCTTGAAAGTTATTTTAAACAAAAATCCGTAAATTCATTAAAAACATTAAGAGTCGTAGACGAAGAGCGTTTGTAGTACATTCCTCAGAATTATGTCACTTAAAAACTCTTACAAAATTACCTCAAGCATTCCACTTTTAACTGCAGATATTGATGCATCGATGAGGAAAAAGTACAATGGTGGCATTGGAGGGCGGACCATGTATTCAGCTGGAGCAATTAACTCAACACTACCTTTTGTAAGCTCGGGACGTTGATCCAAATCAACTCTTCTGCCACTGGCATCCAAATGTGCAAAATAGTCGCCAGGAACTAAAAATGGAGAATTAAGATAGATTAGCCCACGCTTCATCAAAGTTATAGAAACAGATAAATCTACTGCAAGGATCAACTATCTTAAATATTTTAAAAAATCTGCAAAACATACAAAATAGAGAATCTGACAGGGAATGGGTTGATATTGTACAGGATATTCCCTCTGGTTCCATTAAGGAATTATACAGTACCCTACTAGGCAGACCACTAGGTTATTTGTCCCCATTAAGAATGTCTATGAATGGAATGCTTTTGATCTAAATCATAATGGGACACTCCCGCTCCTTTAAATTATTTATCAGCTTTCAATTGCTCAAGTTGAAGGACAAACTAGCATTAATGTGTCTGCATATGTATAGATAGATAGACAGGATCAAATTAGAACCATTAATATAATTTCCAGTGGTAATACTTCACTAGGGAGGAGCAGATCAGCTTTGAGAATCACTAGCTTTCAAGAATTGTATGAAAAAATTGCGTGACTAACTGATTAAGAAAAACTGAAGGAAATTATGTAGGCCATTAAAATGTGATACAAGCAACTCAGTAGAAGTCCACTGAAAATTGGAATACCACAACTGAAGTAAGATACCAATCAATAAAATTAGCAAGAAAATGAGTCATACAGCCCTTTTTCATTTTCTTTCTGTACCAAGTAAAGCATTGCTATTCAGTGACTTTTGTGATTGGTATAAAGGAAAGGCATCTAATACGCTAGTTAACCAAATGCTATGGCTATAAAAGTATAGATAGATTTGTTAATAATAAGGACACACTTGATATAACCATAAGATTCATGAAACTATTCATTATTAACCAGTAAATCGAGAAGATCCAAAAAAATAAAGGATAGATTCTAGCATCTCCAAGTTAGACAAAAGAAAAAATTACCATCATTGAGCAATGAACATATGTTGCACCTCCACTTTCTTCCATGGTCTGCAAAAGTGACGTATGGATTGACATAAGTGCGGCATCTTCTACAACGAATGATGCCAGTTGTAGCAAAATTAACAATTGGAACTTCTTCCTGAACAAATATTTATTCACAACAAACACAAACTTTTAAATGAGATTTAAAGTAAAGGATAAGCAAAGAAACACAAACTTTTCTAAATGAGTCAAGACTAACCCCGGTAGGCGCTTCTGCCAGAGGGCAAACAACTGCTCCAAGAGGTAAATGCCACCTTGATGCTAATGACTGTGAATTTGGTATACCGCTTGTCGTTAATCGTAGATATCTAGAACTACAATTCATGGGATACATCTCAGCAAAAGACTTTGGTTCCACATCACCCTCCAATGGCCTCGGCAAGGCTGCAGGATCAAGTCCTGTATTAAAAGATCCTGGCACAGACCCAAGCGAGAGTGAATTGAAGTCCTCGGCCAACCCCTGTGACGTAGCAACGGGAGGTGCAATTCCATGGTGTTGCATTTGGTTCATTGAATAGAGGCCTGTTGGAGCTGAAATTGGTGGACCACGCACATAACCTCTTTGTTGAGCCAGAAAAGGTGCAGGTGGACCATAGCCTCCTTGCTTTGATGAAAATGAGTCAGGCTGCACAGGAACTTGAGCGACACTACTAGGTTGTATACTAGCATATCCAGGAAAGGCTGGTTGGAAATTGCCTCTGGCAATGGGATAAGATGGCCCCATTGGTAGTGAAGATGATTGAACATTTGGCCTGGGAGGAGAGAAGGGTTGATCAGCAGATGGAGGAAAACTCGTGCTTGATTGCCCAGTTTTTATGCTCTGAGGAGGAGATCCCATGGATACTGGAGCAGGCTGCTGATATGGTTGAAGAGAAACAGGAGGAGATGAAATGGTACCTGCAGGAGGTCTAGTCGGTGGAGGTACAGCTGGCTGCCCAAATGTGTGTGGAGGAGGTACTTGACCTGTTGAGGTAAATTGTGGGGCCGGGAAATGCTGGAAAGGTCCTGCCACTGGTGGGCCATTTGACAAAGATGACCGTGGTTGTGGAGGTGGCCTAACTATTTCATTAGACCTACCTGGTGGTGGAGGTCTATATCCTAGACCGGGGGTATCTGATCCGACCGAAGGCCCAGACGAGAAGGGAGGTGTTGGAAACTGAGACAAAGCAGGAGGGGCAGCCCTGAAAGCAGATGCTTCTGGCCCAACCACAGGACCAGATGATACAAAAGGTGTCGCACTTTGTGGAGCAGAAAACGGTGTGGCAGCTGGTCTTAACGGGTAAGTTGGATGTTTAGGAATTTCAGTCCCCATAAATATTAAATCTTGCACTTGATCTCCTTAAAAAGGCTAAGCTTCTGTAATGCAGCACGGGATTATACAAAACAAAAGATCAAAAAATAAACAAAATAACAAGTTGACGCACAATTTACAATAACTTATTAGTTCAGACCAAATCAATGCAAGGTTCAAATTGATAGTTAGTTTGAAGTATTGAGATATTGAATGATATATGCAATAATGCAACTATGTAGCTTATAAATAATTAGTAAAAAAATAAAATTATTTGGAATATATTTTATAATCTCCTCTCGCTGTGCACCAGAAATGTAGCAACAGGGCATAAAGCAATTCTAATTTACTTCAGCTAATGGTTCATAAAATATTTCATTTCGCAAAAGCATAATAACTGCGATATTTGCACTGCCAGTAAGTTACAAATCTAGAACCAATGCAAATTCCTCTGGTTCAGCGACATGCTAAGAACACAATTTATCTCAAAATAACAATAATGCACATTGTCATCAAATCATTATTATCATCTAAAAGAATGGTGTATTACACGATATATAAACCTGAAACATTTCACCACATAAACCCACGTGGCATTATATCACAGAGGAGAACTAATTATCAAGTATTTTTTTTGTATAAAAAATTTAATTTTTACCATTAAATCATAGTGATTTGCACAACTAAAATGAACGCCCAAGCTCAGTCAGAGTAGAAATTCAAAGAAACAAAATACAAGGCAGCATAAGTCCCACATAATTGAACCCCAAAAGCATGCAAATCAGTGAATCACAGCAAGTATAAACAAACCCGATCTCTAGAAACTCCAGCGGCCCCAACCCATTAGAAAATTCCAATAGGGACTAAGTACCAATCCGATATCAAAATTTCAATGACTAAAAACCAATAACTTTCCATCCAAAATTAACAACTAGCAGTACAGAATGAAATATACCGAGGCGAGATATATAACCTGATCGGAGATCTCGCCGGCAGTAGTGGAAAATTAGAATTCTAGAGTCGTGGATCAGAGACGGCACAGACAAAACCCAGATAAGTACCCAATTCAGCTCTCTATACAGAGAGGTATAAAAACCAAAGATGTAGCAGATTAAGAATGAGATGGATACTTGATCCTGTTTGCAGATTTAGCCCTGGTTTGCCCCCATTAATTACATTTCTGGATAAAATAATATTACAATTGAACTCTTTTTTTATTTTTTTTTCTTTTTCTTTAAATTATATATTTTCTGAAAAATTACTATTCTTCTACGGACCGAATGGGAGGTCGGTTAGCCGTCTCCAAATTCAACTATGTGTTTGAACGACATTATTTTGGAAGAATGTTTTTTTGGAATTAAATCGGTAAAGAATGTGTAGTTGAAAAAGAAACAAAAGTTATTTACACGATGAAAAATATTATTTTATTAAAAATGTGTAGTTAAAAAATGAGTAGAAGAATGAAAATGAAAATTTTAATGTAGCTCAAACATGTTTGTGTTTTCGCCTTTTCCCAATCAGGCTGAGAAATCAAATCAAATCGATTATCGTTTTTAATCGCACCCCATTTTCTTTTCCGGGTTGGATTTACTCCTTTTTTTTTTTATTTACTTTGACTAATTTTATTGTCGTCAATGTTTTAATTGAAATTCATTAAAAATAAATAAATAATTTTAACTTGATTGATGTTTTTGTTTTTTATGATAAATTTAATTGAATTACATTAGTCATATAAACATCGAGATTTAGCCCTTGTTGGAACTGAAAAAATTTAATTTATAGCAAATTTTAATAAAATATATATGTTGGTTAAGGACATGGACTGATTCAAGACCGAATTACAAGTCGAGCTAATACGTAAAAAAAAAAAATTACACAAGAAAATTTCTTTTTACATAAATTTTTTTTTTCTACTATAAAAAATTCAATGGGCTGGGAGTTGGACTCCCCTAGTTCCGTCCCTGGCTAAGGATGACGCCTTAATCCCTACTATCAAGAGCAAATACAAATAGAAAAGAAACCCGAAAATGAGCAAAGTACACAAATTTATAGGGGGTTCACCATAGACGTGAGAGTTAAATCCACTGGCTTAGTAACATCATGAAGTTGAAGGTAAAAATCTGAAGTTACTTAAAAATGGCTGTTTAGGAACTGGAATAAACTTCACAATCCAACCAAGTGGCCAAGTAAAAGCTGCAAGCAAAATACAAATTCCCCATTGACCCCTATTCAACCTCACCGTATCAGCAAATTTCTTTAAAAACTCTACCATCACAGCCTGAAGTATAAGAATTATTCCAATGATTCCAAGAAACAATCCATTCTTATGAATCCAATTGAACACATTCTTCTTCTCCAACTTCCTTGAATTGAACTCATTGAAAACTTGGCAAAGCACAAATGTGTTGAAAATCAATGTGTTCTTTACCTTCTCCTTCACATTAAAGATATATTTACCTTTAAATTGTAAGGATAGAATATGGCTATTTGGTATAGAGCCTGTGCCAAGAGGTTTCTCCACATAACCTTTGTGATTACAGGCTCGGTTCGACCGACAGGTGGTTTATGCATAAGCTCATCTGCTGGTCTTTCTGTAGCAAGTGCAAGAGCCCCCAATCTGTCCATTATGAGGTTCACCCATAGAAGTTGAACCGTGGTTAGGAGAAATTCACCAGCTGAAACTGCTGCAATGAAATTGATGACAAGGGCTGCAACATTGACTGTGAGTTGAAATTGAATAAATTTTTAGATATTGTTATAAACGCATCGACCCCATTTCAAGACGGTTGTCACGGATGCAAAATCATTGATGCTACCAAAAATCGCACATGTCGAAGTCCGAACTTGACGACCGAGGATGAGCACGAACGTGATCTTCCGGTACCTGAAACAAAGGCGTCGAGGTGTGTCCTCGTCGCCCCTCCAATGTTTAAGTCAGAGAGAGAATATGAAGAAGCTTTTATGCTGAAAATTGAATGTTAAAGATGTACCCGAATAATGATCAATGATTCCATTCCATATTTATAGAGGTGGGTAGTGGTTTCTTATTAGGAATTGGTTTGCCACGTGTCCCTATCTCTAAAAGTCCTATATGAGATGAATATCATAGTTTGATTATGACATTTAATGGCATAAACTCCTTCTTAATATAGGAATCCTTGTTTGGGGTATTTCACTTCACTTAGGATTCTTGGAATGTTAAATCAGTTCATGCCTTATGACACTTTCTCGAGGACGCTACAATGTGGACAACCGAGGATATATCCCGAGGATTCTTGAATGATGTTACTGCTCTGTCTAGGGTCCTCGAGGAATCTAAGATACCCGAGGACTATATCCTTGAGGACATTTTAAATGGATTTTGGCATGTACTATTCCTCGAGACTACCAAGGTCGGGGTAAAGATAAGGGCTCATATCACTGGCCCCTGTGCATACACTCCTACAGCTCGATTGTAGGGGTGGATGTACATAAGCTCGATGTATAATGGTTGCCCAAACGAGTGCTCGTGTTTCGTATAGGTTGAGGTAATTTGTTGACGTCACTTGTGGGTGCTGAGGCTCGAGGTAAACTGAGGCGGTTACTAGGGATCGTTGGATGGAAGATACATGGCAAGATCTAACAGCCCAGGTAACGACGTTTGGTCTCCCAAGTTCAACGCCTATAAATACCTCATTTTACCATTCATTTTTCACTTTTCACTCTGCTGTAAAACTTCTTTGCAAGGTCGAGCTCGAGCGTTCTCCTAAGACTTTTTGGTCTCCGAGTAATTTTTGAGTTAAGTTATTTTCTTTAGCTTTTATTAGGGATGTCGAGTAGTGAGGGTTCTGGTAGTTCTAGTAGCAGTGAGGATGTAGGAACCTCGATGATCCCCATGGCGATTCCCCAGCTGCCCGAGAATTTGGGCTGATACCTATCTGCGACATTAGGTCGCCCCTACCCGATGATAGGATGGTGCAGGCTCGGGAAGGAGAGATTGTCATTTTCAGGGATACTTTGAAGGCCGGGTTTAGGTGGCCCTTGCACCCATTTTTCTTAAGTCTTTTAGTCGAGCACTCCATGTGCCCAGGGCAGTTAGTGCCCAATGGCTGGAGGATGCTCATTTATTTCTTTATAGCTTGTCGTTACCTGGGCATCGAGCCATATGTCGACCTCTGTTGAATGGTGTTCGAGCTGAAACAACTCCCCCAATATACTTGTTTCGCTTATTTATCCACTCGAGGAGGGTTTATGGTCCCGAGCATGCGAGCTCATTAAAAGGTTGGAAGGATAGATGGTTTTTTGTAGTCACTCGAGATCCCTACCTTCCATTTTGGTCGAGGTGGGAGGTCCCCGATGCTGCAAAGTTTTGTGAGGGTCAGGCGTATTTTGAGTCTTTAGAGCGAGATAGGAAGACGCTCGAGGAGCTCGATCCCTTAGTGCCAGACATGAAGGAAATTCTCAGGGACGAAGTTCTAGACCTCGCCGATGTTAGAGGCCTCGAGGGTAGGCTCATTACTTACATCCTCGTTTTTGTATATCGATGCCAGAGATCGCCCTAATTAGATGTCATTTTTATGCAGGCATATCTTTTGATCCGTCAGCCCTTTGTAAGTNGCCTCGAGGGTAGGCTCATTACTTACATCCTCGTTTTTGTATATCGATGCCAGAGATCGCCCTAATTAGATGTCATTTTTATGCAGGCATATCTTTTGATCCGTCAGCCCTTTGTAAGTTCGTGAACGCGAAAGCCAAGGCACCTCGGCCTCAGGCCGCGGCTTCGATGAAAGGAAAGAAAAGACCTCGGGTCTCGAGGCGAGATGATCAAACAAGGGGACCTGGCGAGACTTCCCAGCAAAGGCCTTGTGACCCGAGCCCGAGGCCTTCACTTCAGCCGACATCATCGCCAAGGGAGCTTCCCCTTCGACGTACCCCCGAGGTCGTAGACCTCGATGATGACTCTATTCCGCCTGTGGCCTCGATTATTGAGGACTTCGAACGCTGCCAAATCGAGGAGATGTGGGGTTCGACGAGGGGATGAAGGCCCTCGAGCTTCTTACTTTAAAGGTAATAAATTTCAATTTTTGAATTTATTTTACGTACTTGTCTCGATGTTAACATATTGACAGACCTTGAGCGTTGCCCGGGGCCTCTCGCTGCAAGGGATGGATGAATCCCATAAAATGGCTGGGCTCGTGGAGGCTGTCAAGCTCAGGGACCAAAAACTGGCCGATTTGAAGGCTGAGCGTGAGGCCATTAAGAAAGAGCGAGATGATGCCATAAACGAGCTTCTCGGGATGAAGTGGGGGTTGCGAAGGACGAGGCTGAGGAGGCTAAGTTGGAGCTCGAACGTGCCTGCAAGGAGCATAAGGCCAAAATCTTCGAGGAGAGAGAGCGAGCCTGTGAGGATTTCAAGAAGTCCGAGGAATGTGATAGGCTCAAGGAAGAGTATGCCTTGGGAGCGTATCTACACGCCTTTAAAGAGGCAAGGGCATATCTTCGGACACGACTTCCTGATGTTCAACCTGATGACCTGAAGTCTGTACCCGGCATTGCCGACAGCCTCGTTCTTTCAGATACCGAGGATGGCGTCGAGGACGATGGTGATGACGATGAAGTTGACATTGCCGCGTCCGGTCCGATCACCGATGATGTAGATTGATCAATCCCCGACCCCTTTCTTGTAAATTTGCAAAGTACATTGCCCGACCATACGTGGGCTTTTATGTTTTAACTTTGTAGTACATTGCCCGACCATATTTGGGCTTTTATGTTTTTATTTTGGTAGTACATTGCCCGACCATATTTGGACTTTTATGTTTTGCAAAGTACTGTTCTCGACCACATATGGGTTTTTATGGATTAATCCCCGACCCATTTTCTTGTAAATTTGCTAAGTACATAGGATTGTCCTTAAGTGCGAGCTAAATTCAAATAAAACATCCCTAGCTTTAAGCTATGGTTTTGTTCAAGTTTCACGCTCGACCTTGAATTACCTCGAGCTAAGCTCAAATAAAATAGTCTTGATGGCTTATTTAGTATTAGGCTCAACCTTTTGCGGTTATCTCGAGTTTTAAGGCTCGATTTTTGCCCAAGTATTAGGCACGACCTTTAGCTTCGAGCCAAGCTTAAATTAAGTGGGTCTCAAGTTTTGATGCTTGAATTTTATTCAAGTCTTGAGCTCGAGGACCTATCTTCCCCGATGATATATTATATGCAAAGAAGAATATTGGAAGTAGTCGTGCTCGAGTATTAGGTGCCTGCTCGTGACAGGGCTTTTAGGAGCATGCTCGTAGCATGTCTTTAGGGTGCCTGCTCGTGACAGGTCTTTCGAGAGAATGCCCATAGCATGTCTTTGAGGTGCCTACTCGTGACAGGTCTTTTGAGAGCATGCCTATAGCATGTCTTTGGGGTGCCTGCTCGTGACAGGTCTTTTAAGATTTTTGTTTGGATAAAAATTTGTTGGGTCTTGCCCAACTGATACTTTATATAAACTTTACCATCCTTTTTAAAACAAGTACATGCTCGCAGTCTTTGACGAATGAATTATTAATAACAAAAAATGCGTGGGGCGTGCAAACCCGAAGTAAACTAACTAATAACAGAAAAAAACAAAATGCGTGTGGCATGTAAGCGTAAAGTAAATGCGAAAATTAACTTGAAATATGGTGAAAATTACTACTTATAATAAATTTTGAGGTTGTCTGCATTCCAAGGTCTTGGCAATGGTC
>CAIGRP010004265.1:0-12019 GCA_903798385.1 Fraxinus cuspidata
TAAGTCCTTATTTATCGGAGCTACTTATATTTTTGAGGCAGTCTATAAGACCTCGCTTAGTTGACAACTTATATTTCGAAATATGACCCGCACATGAATGTAAGACTCAAACTGAGAGACTATTATTATATCTATAAATTAGGTGGCATGCATGTGATGGAAGGGGTCCCATATATGTCAACGTGACATCGATTATTCAATTAATTGGGCCTATTTTAATTAAACAATTGCGTTATGGGCTTGGCCCATTAACAATTAGCATAAGTTTCTCTATATATATATATATGAATTTCATTCACAATAAGTTATATTCTCTAACCCTAGCCAAATCCCTTCTCCTTCTCCCTCTCCCTCTCTTTCACTCCTTTTATCTTTCGTCTGGCCATTTATTTGACCATCGGAGTGCAAATGGTCAGACCTTTTTCTCGACTGTCTTTTAGGTGTAATAATTCAGAAAGACTGCAATTTGGGTTAATTTTTGGACTTAAAACATAGCAGAACTTGATTGGTGAGCTATAGCCTTGAGACATAAATTTGACGGATGAAGATAGACAAATTGTGATTTCACGAAAGTTTTAAAGTTTGAAGATGACAAAAAATATGTAAAAAATGGGATAAAATATTTGTATCAATTGAGTTTCAAACTCATGGGTTATTTCCCTTTTTACAGGTTGATTTGATTAGATTTGCTTGGGCTTGGGTGATGGTAGATGAAGATGCAATGTGCTATGAAGAAATCGGTGACTTAATATTTTAATCAATTATGAAATGTTTACTACGTGTTTTTCTTAAATAACTGGATTTCTATGAACATCATTTGTAGAACTATTCTAAAAAAGATTTTTATGAATTAGTTATGTTTTATAGAAATTAATGTACAAGTTACCGTTTATCACAAAAATGTTAGCGATGAGATTTATGTTGCTGTTTTTTTTTCTTCTATTTCTGTCCTTAACTTCGAAAATTCGTAACTCAATCGTTACTTGAAATTTTTGAAATATCGATAGCCTCAGGTTAGCTACTGAATAAACTTGAAATTTTTCAATCCAATATCTTTAGAATTTTGTATGTCATTTTGAGTAAATTGCGCTCGTTTATCTTCCAAACCGAGTCGCTGTGGGATTTTGGAAAATATTTTAGTAGCTTATATGTTGTCAAAGGAAGCCAATTTTTGGATATTCATAATCTAAGAAGTTTCCTACCTTCCCTTAAAATTTTGCTAAGTGTTGAGAGATAATTATGTAAAAGAATTTATTTTGACATTTGTCGATCGAAAAAAAAGAAAAGAAAAATAACATTTTTCTTTAATGCCTAGAATATATGCATGCACTGTTCATGTCAATAATGGGTATTGTATGGAAATATATAAATTTTAAGTCTACGACTAAGATGCAATTGTTCTAGTAACGTTTCGGTCCATAGGGTCGGGACTTTACACTCTCGTTGCTTATGTATATGAAACTTGGCACATGGAGATGGATATTTAGAGATGTTCATTGCTGCTTGAGAAGGACGAGGCCCTTATATGTACAAAAGATTGGCTTCAGTTTGTAACTGTAGATGTTGTACCATCACCCGCAAAAATATGAGTTTCCATTTAGGTCTGAATCGCAGACGGAGATGGGGTGAGATGAAGAGTTTGCCATGTGTCTATTTCACTCAGATCTGATGAAGGTTGAGGTGGCGATGGGGGTTGTGGTGATTGTTAATTTGAGGGAAAGGTGATGGTGGATTGTGGATTTGACGTACCGGGGGTGGTGGAGTGGGATGGGAGGATGGGATGAGGTAGGAAAGATGAAGAGTAATTTGTGACCAATTAATTTGATAATTAGTGATCGATAAATAAGTTATAGTCTATAAAAATATGTGATTTGCGATTAAATTTGTAATTATAACCCATAATTTGTGTTTTGTGATTGCAACCTTGTGTAATTTGTGACTAATACGTAATCATGATCATAAATTGTATGTAATTGTGATCTTGACATATTCAATTGATTAATGAGTTACAAATTTTTTTCAGGTGTCACAAATGTGACCACCAGATTTTTGAAAAAGATTCATAATTTTCTTAAATTTGAAAGTGAAATAATTATGTATTTTTTCCTTGTTTGTTACCCGTCAAAATGTGCATTTGGAAAGAGAAATTTTTATACTTGTAGCATGTATTTGGAAAGTAGATATCAATCCAACTAATATTCAGAGTATATTATTAGTGAATTTAAGTTATACGAGAGAACTAAGACAAAAAAATATAACTCACGCTGCTTTGTCCTCAAAATTGTATTTTCAAAACAATTGATTTGTGTCAATGTGGACGATAAGATTTGAACTAAATCAAACCGTTAAGTTAACTTTTATCTTTCTTTGTAATATGATTAATGTCCATGAATTTTTTCCTTTTTGTTTGTGTACTTACTTTTGATTTTTTTCTGAAACTGTTTTAAAGGGTTTGATTTTAAAATAATAAAAATAAAAGAGGAGACCGGGCTGCCTTAAGAGAATTCGTGATTCATTCCATCGTTTAGCAAGTACTCTGACTTGCTTGGTTAAGCACATCACGTTAGTGGACGGAATTAAGTAGCATAGGTTGTGGAAGTTCACTCCAAAATTTTCGGTTAGGTGATTTTCGGGTTCAATTTTTCGTTACCCTTCTTTACCAACAATCAATCTAAACCGGCTCAACCCATAACCAATATATTCACTTTGGTTGCTTCTCTTTTTCACCCACAAAGGGCAAGAAAATAGTGTTGATTTGCAACCACGAAAGCAAGAATAAGACAAAGAAGACACAAGAGGGAGATCAAAGCAAAAGGCAGCCACACGGTTTTCTAAAGGCACAAAGCCACAGCACAGCCACGTTTCTCTCTTCTTAGGCAAATCAGCTTCAACAAAGCAAACGGAGGCACTTATATAGTATTAGGTTACCAATTTGGGCCAAGGAAGGAAAAATGAGTCAAGACTCAAGGCCGTCCAATAGGTGAATATATGAGTTGTGGGCAACATTAATATCTTAAGCTACTTTCAATGATCTACATTGTTTTCGAGTCGAGTCTTTAGACTTTATGGGGTGTCCTCAATTGAGATTTTTAATACCTTTTAATGAAATCCATTAAAATTTAGATGTTCCTAATCGAGATTTTAATGAAATTCAATTAAATTCTTTAACATTTAGGTATTCTCAATTACTATTGGATTTAAAATGATTTCATTAATAGAGAGATTTTAAAATATTTGAATAGATTTCAAGCTTAAAAATACTTATTACCAAATCTTTTGAAATTTCACTATATTTGATAAGATTCTTATGGAATTTGTAGAAATCTATTCAAATCCACGAAATTCATTAGGATTTATAATCTTTTAAAATCCATCAAAATCATAGTTGAGAACACCACCATTAGTTGTTGATAATTAGTTTACCTATCGGTCGAAGCTTGTAAAACATAATCCAATTGATTAACATTATCGCCTGAAATTTATTGGGTATCAAAATCGAACAGCACACTTGTATGGCAAGCTAGACTATTGACTAACTTAAACAATTTTTTCAACATCTTTTTATATTCAAATAGGGGCTGGACAAAACTCTCGACCCAAATCGGGCCCGACCTGAATCAAATCGAATTGAGCGGTTCTTCTTAAATTAAATATCTGAATGAGTATCTGAATAAAGAACCGACATATTAGGTTCAATTCTTGGTTTAGACCAAGAATCGAAAAATCGAATGAGAACCAAAATTTCCTAAATTTTGTCTTAATTAAGTCAAATTATTTTATTTTTTCTAACTAAATTTGTTAACTAATTAGTTATCCCAAACTCAAAATATGATCTTCCAATTTAATTAAATTGACCTTAATTTTACCCAAATTTCTTTTCCACTCTACCGTAGTGTCGTTTCTACCGCTCTAGATAAATTGAATTGGAAGCTTGGTTGCACTTCTCTTCATTATTATAAGTTCACTATATTTTTCTTCGTATAATTTTAACAGTCAAATTTATGAAGAACTCAACAGAGAGATGCGCAAAAGATGTTATGGAATTTGACTAAATTATTTTGTAAGAGCCAAAATTGAGCATGTAATTAGTTGAATTAGTGTAGCATTGTTGTAAATATTAAAAAATTAATTATTGTACAGAACCAAGGAACGGAACCGAACCACACCGAACGAAACCAAACCCGAATGGTTCCATAATTAAATTTGGACCTGATGATTTCACTTATTAAATACCTAAAAATTCAGGTTTGATTCGATTCTCTTTATAATTAAACCGGAACAGACCATGTTCAGCTCTAATTCAAATACTGAACTATTAACCACCACTGAGCCCCATACACCGATTTCCAAACAATAATAATCAATTAATAATTCATTAATACAAGATAGTAAAACTTGTCGAAATGGCACCTAGCAATTGGGTCACGGGATCACGATTTCACTCCAAAATTAGTCGATCATATTTTGGAACATCTTAGAAGACTTGTAGAAGTTAAATTAGCTAACTTGTTGAGTATCTTATCTCATAATTTGAACATAATAGAATTTGAGTTACTTGCCTTGATCCGCACTGAATCGTAATTTAGTTTACTCACGAAGCAATAGTGTTGGCACTATTGTGTGAACTTTTGTATTGACCATCAAATGTAATGAAAATTTACATTCATTCATTTTTATATGAATACATTTGAGCATAAAATGAAACGTATACTAAATTAGTTGAAATAGCCCCCAGCCATTTAAAAGACAACATGCCATTTTTCGTAATGGGGGCCTTGATTTCACTTCAAAACTAGAAGACTTATACAAGTTAAATGAATTAAGTTGTTGAGTATTTTATCTCAGAATTAATATAATGGGATTTGGGTCACATATCTTCGTTCATAGTTAGTTAGGTTTAGTACAGTTTACTAATGGAACAATAGTATTGATTATTATCATGTGAACTTTATATTGACATTGGCGTCTAAATGTAATGAAAACTTGCATTTTTTTTTTCATTTTTATGTGGATATGAGTGAACTTAAAGTGAAACAAAAACAAAAATAGTTAAAATGGTACTCAACTGTTTGAAATGACGATGTGTAATTTTGGTCACAGAGTCTCTATTTCACTCAAAAAAGACTCGATCATATCTTGGAACATATTAGAAGACTTGTACAAGCTGACCAAGCTAATTAATTTGGTATCTTATCTCATAATTGGATTTTAATGAAATTTAAGTTACTTACCTTCGTTCATAGTGAAGTGTAGTGTAGTTTATTTATAGAGCAATATTTTTGGGCATTGTTGGGTGAACTTTTATATCGACCTTGGTATCTAAATGAAGTAAAAACTTACATTCATTCATTTTCGTATGAATATGAGTAACATCAAGTAAAACAAACACAATAATAGTTGAAAGGGACCCAGCCCTTTACAACGACATCATGTCGTATTGAGTCATAGGTCTCGATTTCACTCTAAAACTAGTCGATCATATCTTGGAACAATTTAGAAGACTTATACAAGTAAAACAAGCTAATTTTTTGAATATCTTATCTCATAATTAGAATATAATGGAATTTAGATTATTTACCTTCATTCGAAGTGAAGTTTATTAGAGTTTACTTACAGAACAATATTGTTGGTCACTACTAAGTGAATTTTTGTATCGACCTTGGTATCCAAAGTGAATTTTTGTATCGACCTTGGTATCCAAATGTAGTAATAACTTGCACTCTTTCATTTTCATATGGATACAAGTGAAATAAAGTGAACGAACATAATAATAGTTTAAACGGCACCTACCATTTATAACGTTAGCATGTCGTTTTGATTTCACTTTAAAACTAATTGATCATAACGTGGAATATCTTAAAAGACTTGTACAAGTTAAAAAAGCTAATTTGTTGTATATCTTATCCCATATTTGAAAAATAATGGATTAGGGTTACCTTCATTCGAAGTTTAGTGTAGTTTACTCACGTAACAATAGTGTTGGTTATTATCATGTGAACTTTGTATGATACTAGTATCCAAATGTAATGAAAACTTGCATTTGTTCATTTCCGTATGGATACAAATGAAATGTATATAAAATTAATTAAAACGGCACCACCATCATTTAAAATGGGAGCATGCACTTTTGGATTACCTGATTACGATTTCACTCTAAATTTAGTGAAATTGTCTACGCTCATTTTCATATGGATACAAAAAATTATAAAGTAAAACAAACACGAAATTATTTAATATGTAACCAAACCATTTACGACGACTTGCATTTTTGGGTTATGGACTCTCAATTTCACTCCAAATATAGTTAAAATTTGTTTTCATTAATTTTCATGTGACACAAGGTAACATAAAATGAAACAAATATAAAATTAATTAAAACGGCACTCATCATTTAAAAAGACATACCATTTTGTGGGCTTTAAATTGGGGATTTATGTTCCAAGGATTTGGTAAATTTTAATTTAAAATTGGACATTTTAAATATTTCAAATGAAAGTGTTTTTAAAACTTTTAACACATACTAAAGGTTAATTTAACCAAAAAGCATTGTGCAGGCCTTTTTTGCTGTAAAAATCATAGCGAGCAGGTTGATTGACAAGTTAGAAATAAAACACTTCATTGAGTACTTATAAATACAAAATAAACAATAGCCATTTTGAATACACAACAAGAAGGCATTAAACTCGACTCAACAAATTACAAACGGGTAAAAGAAAAGATGAAAATTTTTAAGCCTCCATCAAGGCAGCAGTTACATCTTGAACTAGAGCACTATTTTCTTCTTGGTCAGATAGCGGATCGGGATAATTTGAATATCACATGACAGCAGCGCAAGAAAACAAATAACGAAGAGCTAATCAATATATTTATCCTGTAAAGATACGATTCAATGGCGCAGCTGCACAGAAACTCCTTATCAGTCAGTTGAATTTACTGAATCTCCCCATCCTCACCAAGTTCACCATCTTCAAGCTCCTCGTTTCCACCATTATGAGAAGATCCATCCCTGTGTTCTCTTTTGTGTCTTTTGTACCTACTCTCGCTATCTGATTCAGGTGAATATGTGTGCTGCAACAAAAGAGAACAAGGTGTCAAGTTACTCCACTCGATTTATCATTGAAGAAGAACGAGAAAGAGAACCGTAATTCAAAATACCTTTCTTGACTTTTTACGGTCACTGCCATGACGACGGGACTTCTTCGACTCTTCTTTGTCATCCTTATCGGAACTCACGTCGTCACTCTGATGTCGCTTCCTATGTTTCCTCTCCTTGTCCTTATCCCTCCTCTTGTCTTCTCTGTGACCATGACTGTCTGTGACATCCATATTCTCACTTTCTGCTTCATCCTTTTTCGAGTGTTCTTTTACCTTGTCTTTTTCTTTCTCACGCTCTTTATCTTTGTCTCTCTCCTTGTCATCCTTCTCTTTTTCTTTCTCTCTCTCTCTTCTCTCTCTGTCTTTTCTCTTCTCCTTCTCCCTTTCTTTTTCCTTTTTGGCCTGTCAAGGGCACACATATATGAAGAAATAAATAGAATCAAAATCAAGAAGTTTCAAGAAGCAAAGATCCGACAAAGCAGCCACGAGTGTTTCCAAGAGGGGCTACTAGACACCACATCAAATGTCATCTCTACTAGGAAACACAGAACATAGGGAGGTCCAAAAACCACAAGCACAGAGAAATATACTAAATTATTGGAAATTCTTTCAAGACAAATTAGATACAGTCAAGACGACTGAAAAAATATATACATTGAGAAAAAAGATATTCACTATACAGCATTAAGCATCCTTTAAAGCATTTTAGAGAGGAGACCAATGTCATCTTTCACTTCAACGACATACTGAAGACAAGGCAGGTCAAAAACGACAGTTTCTCAAAGACATTAGGACCCACAAGACCATGATAATTGTCCAAATGTCTAAATAAACAGAAACAAAGCTCAGCTGAGAATGGCAGCTTTGCCTCCATCAATCCAATGTTGTGTATTTCACTTTAGCATGTAGCAAATTTTAACCGGACAAAATTAATATGAAGGGTAAGAATAAACACCAATTCATTGCTATTGTACAATGTGTTTCATCCATATTAAAATTCTCAATTTATGTAATCAGCTCCCACGTCTTTCTGTGAAGATTTTCAGACGTTCAGTGGCCAACACAAAAGCTCTTATTCTTATTCTATAAGCTATATTTCAACAAAAGTATACCAACAATAAAATTTAAGTATCCAGAACTCCATCACCTTTTCCTCCTCCCTCCTACGCTCCTTTTCCTTGGCTTTCTCTTGCAAGCGACTAACATATTCATCAAATATCTCCTGACAAAAACTTTCTTCTCCAATGGACCTAATATAAATGCAGGTCAGGAAACAATGCATAATGTTTCAATATTCTAGATGATACCAAGATAGCATCCAAACCATTAATGTGCATGTCTTGTCCAATTGAGAAAAGAATACCTGTACTCCGAGCTGTCCTCAACAAGTTTTTTGGATTCATCCCAACTCGACAATGCATTTATTTCCTAAAAATTAACAAAAAAAGGTCAAAGTTGTCAAAAGATGCTACCGGCCACTGGGACACTCAATGATACCACTTAATAACCCTCTCATCTTGCTGTTATTGCAGATCTTACAGACCTTAATAGTGCTCAGTTTATCAGTGAAATCTTTGGCAAGACGTTTACGTTTCTTAGCTTCTTTCTCTTCTTTCTCCTTTGCCCTCTCAATAAGGTCCTCACATATAAGCTGCAATTATAAAAAAACACTAAACTCAGAAACAACCAAGGTATGCACCAAAAGCATATTATAAATCAGTGAGACCAGATTAGATGAAAAAAATTTAAAAACCCATAGGAATCTAACAGGTATATCTTAGAAGTCTGGTAGCTAATGTAATGACGAAAAGACAAGTCCAATAGACTAAGAATTAACAAACTTTTACCAAGGTACAAGGTCGTAAACTTGCCCAGATGCTTGACACTCTTTATTGAAGGTTTGTTTATTGAAACTCAAAGGACATGGACAGTCAACTTTCACATCCAATTAAGTGCAAAAGAAAAAATTGTTTTGATCAAGGGGCCAGGGTCAACAAAACAATTCAAAGATCTAACAATTTGAACTGATTATATTTTATCAAGACAAACTGAAGGTGAAAGAAATTTGTTCAAACTTGAGATATTTTCGAACAGAGGCTTCAGTACGAGGCGACAGTAATGGTCGTGCTGAAGGCTGTAGTCAAACTTACCCTCAATTTGTTCCTCTTTTTCCCCTTTTTGGTTTGGAAGGGTAAAGATGATAGTGGTCAGTTGCACTGGGTTTATGGATGGATGGGATGTGTAGGGAATGATAAAGATGCAGATTACATGAGTTCTGAAAATGATTATCTATTACTTATGATGACTTGTGCATGTACTAGAGAGCCTAGATGCAGGTTACGAGGAGTCTCACATAAAATTAGTTGAATTTCTATACACGAGGACTGTTTTTGTCTTTTTCTAAGTTGAAGTACATACCTTCTGGAAGCAAGAACAAAAATAAAGACAAGGACAAAATAAGGAGCAACAAAAACTAGGTACCTGTAAATTAATATCAGATATTGAAAATGAACCACTGTTTGGTTCAATAGAGGACTTGAAGTCTTCAATTGTCCATG
This sequence comes from Fraxinus cuspidata, assembly GCA_903798385.1. NCBI lineage: Eukaryota > Viridiplantae > Streptophyta > Magnoliopsida > Lamiales > Oleaceae > Fraxinus > Fraxinus cuspidata. The sequence goes on from CAIGRP010004265.1 coordinate 9,654, forward strand.
TTGATGCAACTGTGATCTGGAAAATAAGAAGAAAACATAGTTCAAAATATACATGTAATATAGACACACATACACACAGCATACCATCATTATATAAAGAAACAGAAGTCACAGAATCCTACCTTTTCCAGCTTCAGCACGTCTTTTATACAAGCTTTGTCATCATCATACTGTCAAGTTTAAAAATGAACAGTCACTGCTGGTACCCATGATAAGTAACACTCCTCCATCTCCATATGATACAATAAAACCATTATAAATCACAAACCAAAAGTAAGTGTTGACAAATACATGTTGGCCGAATGTATCATTGGCTACCAGAGAGTGATACTTAAATGACTATGCATAACTTCATCAACAAAAAACTTAAATTATCTTGTTCTCATAAATTTTACTTATTATTTACGAAATAAAGTATCATCTCATTCAAATAATATTATGATTCACATTAGAACAAATGATTCACATTAGAACAAATACGCTTCTAGTTTCGTTACTTCCCCAGGCACTGGTGGTGAGAAGGGAAATCTAGCAACTTGTAATTGCTGAATAAAATGGTCTTACATGATGAACTAGGTGATCAACACTTTAGCAGTCACCCAATAAGATAGTTCCACAAGTAGTCATCAGACATGAGAGAGAAACAAGAAAACACCATTGAATGATAAAGGTCAGCAGATTGGAAGGCATTCACAACCCAGTAAAACTAAGCTATCTCTACATGTCTAGCGCCCTTGGGCAACAAGAAACAAAAAGATTAACATAGGACTAAAACTATTCTCCCTGGACCCAGATTCATAAGTTATCTCAAACAACAACACTTCCACCATACCTTAAATGTAAGCAAACTATTTAGTGAGGTTGGAAGAACTTTACAAGGAATTACATAAAAGTTATAGTGATGCGGACATCATCGAGATCGAGATTTATTTTATTGTTATTGGACTTAATTATTTATATTTTTATTATTGGGCTTGTAGTAACGGATGGGCCCAATCCCTTCAAGTTAGGTTTTTGCTATTTATTGGATTTTTCATTGTTGATTGAATTAGTTGATGAATATGATGAATTGAATAGTGGCTTGCGGCCCGTTTTCTCCCTCCCCATCCCCTCTTCTTCTCGCTGCTTCTTCTTCCTCTACTTCTTTTCTTCTTCCTACAGTAATAATTCTCCCCCCTTCTACATCATATAGATTAATGATGGCAAGACTACAGAATTCATTTGACTACCAAATTTTACAAATTGTTGCAAGAGAGAGATAGTTACAATAAATAAATAAATAAATAAAAACCCCATCTGAAATGGAAATCAGAAAAGATAATGACAAATAGCAACTAATTACAGGAATTCAGGAACCATATGATGGAAAAAAATAACCTCCTAGCATAAGAAAGTTGACCGCAAAGGGCCTTCGCTATTTACCTTTTTCTCCAATTCTTCAACAACATCCTCAAACAAATCCCTTGGTGTAGAACCAGAGGTGTTCAAGGCAACAGCCTGGTAAGCTTCAGAATCCTTGACCTAGAATGAAAAACATGTTGATAAACAAACTTCGATGATTAATAAAATGGCCACAAACTATCTCAATTAAAAAAAAACCTGTGTTCAAAACAACAGAACTAAAATACCTTTTTACAATAATCAAGCCAATGAGTTTTAGCCGTAAGAGTGCCAGAAGCAATATGATCTTCCATCATCTTGCGAAATTCATCACGGTTTTTACGCTCAACTCGTCTCAATTGTTCCTTTTATGCGCATTAAATATTTAACAATTGAGAACACAAATCAGATTGTAACTAACTATAAGAAAGTTGTTTCCTAGAACACCTTTTGTCTCTTCTTCAGCTCATCCTCCTCTTTCTCCAAGTCACGGATATATTCCTGCATTAACAGCAAATATTAGAGGTATATTAGGACAAATTATGCACATGCACATTTTGAGGTCAAAAGCTGAAGACAGGTTANCAAGTCACGGATATATTCCTGCATTAACAGCAAATATTAGAGGTATATTAGGACAAATTATGCACATGCACATTTTGAGGTCAAAAGCTGAAGACAGGTTAAGCTGAAGCAGACTATAAAATTATCTGAAACACAGGATGCTGTCAGGAATTATGAGGCAAAAAAAGAGAAGTAAAGAATGACTATATGATTAAGGAATTGCAGTTCTAACCAAGAAAAAGATAATTGATGGTCCCATTATGCACAATTGTCTACCTGAAAAATATCGAGGCGATCTATTTTATCAAGGCGGGTGCATCTTTCATCATCTTCCAAGAGATCTTGAACTTGCCGCCACTGGGTGTCACCCTACACAACACAGTAAACAATTTAATTGCAAACATCAAACATTTCAAATAGAG
>CAIGRP010004280.1:0-17679 GCA_903798385.1 Fraxinus cuspidata
GAGAAACCAAAACTCTAGCTCATCAACTGAGCAACCAACAGTCTGCACTCCCAAATTTTAAAAAAAAAATCACCATTAAATAATTCAATTAAAATAAAATTCAGATAATATCTTTCAACCTCGATATCTTGGGTTTCGCTAATCCAAATTAACTTTTTCTCGAGCCTAATATACATGTTTAATTACGATTTATCCAACGAGTCCAATATTCATATACTTACCATTGCTCCATCAATATCTAACTATTTGACACAATTAAAAATTGGAATTGAATATATATGTCACTTTAGTTCTTAACTTCAAAATATTAAAAACATAGCATATAAAATAAAATATTAAAAATATAGCATATAAAATAATTAATTCTATTTTATAAAAAAAAATTGGACTTTTCATTCTATTTAAATCAGTCCTATCCCGTGCTTTTACTTTAAATATTTTTATATATGCCTATGTTTGGGTAAACTTATTAGTAACTTATAAGGAGGAGTAGTAGATTCCTCGAAATGTGTGGATATTAAATGGGTACTAGATATGAATATGTGGTTGAAATCAATATTTGACTGAAAATTATAAGTTATTAGTTTATCCAAACATGGGCTAAATTTAACAGTGAACAATATGGATCGTTACCAACTCAAATAAGACAAAATTATGAATCTTTCATTACGTGAATTCATTTTTGCCTGGCACATCCAGTGGATTAGATTATCAGGCTTACATGAGAACTGGTATCTAATATTTATAATTTTCACACGTTATCTATACTGTTCGTTTTTTAATGATTAATCTATTTGCAGGGATGGCTATTTTATTCAAACGCGTCATTTTGGAAACCACCACAGATGAAGGTACTGGCTTCTAGAGCAAGGGAAATACATTTATCTTCTATTTCACATATTGTTTGGGTGCTGAGGCAATCCAGTTCGTGTCTGACAGGCACTTCTACATTCTGTTCCATTTGGGAAGATGATAGTGCTTGATCTATTTGCAGATGTCAAACCAATATGGAAATCATCTTCTCAATTCTATGGCACTCCTTATATATGGTACTCTGCGTTTAGTATAACATTATCCATTGGAAAATAAGTTACTTTTCTAGACATTTCTTCTGTCATTTCATGATTTATATAGTTTCCGCATCTGTATTCTGTAACATGCAACAGGTGTATGTTGCATAACTTTGGGGGAAATATTGAAATGTATGGCATATTGGACGCAGTTGCTTCAGGTCCAATTGATGCCCGTATTAGTAAAAATTCAACAATGGTAGGCTCTACATTTTATGCAAGACATACTATCTTCATTTATATGACACTATTAATTTCCTAATGAGCTCAAATCTAAAATATATGGACATCAAAATGTGACCTAGTCTATGAAAAGTTGACCCTGGAATCTCGTCTATAAATAGAGAAACTAGAAGAGATATTTAGAGAGATCTTTTGTCCTTTATTATTTTCCTGCTAATATCTTACTGTTTTCTACCGATTCTTTTTCTTCTTACTTCTGTCCTATTATGTACTATACTCATTATCTGCTTTCAGGACAGATTGGTGTTGGCATGTGCATGGAAGGAATAGAACATAATCCTGTTGTATATGAGCTGATGCCTGAAATGGCATTTCGAAGTGATGCTTTACAACTGGAGGTAATTAAAATCGTTTTGCTATCACAAGAAGTTGGTCTAAGTTGTTTGTTCCGATAAATTCTATGTAGTTGGTTCTGCTTAGAAGAGATTTGTGCACCTCAGTCCATTAACTTCTCACGAAACTTGATTCGAGTTATTATGTACGACTTACAATATTGTTATTAATGGAGTGATTATATTTTTCTTTTATAAGAAACATGATTTTAATAATTATACAAGTGTAACTACAACTGTTAAGAGAATAAGGAATCCTCTAGCTATCAAACAACATAAAGTGAATTTAGAATACAATTCATTTTCCAACCAAGGATAATTGAAGAGAAAGGAATGCCCTTGAACTCCGTATAAAGGGAGGGAGTGGTTATTTGATCACGACATTGGACTAACCTTTGTAAAATGACAATGGTGTCAAATTTTACAAGACAAACAACATTTAAAGTTCTAGCAAATTTATACGTATTTGATACGATAGAATCACTACTGCAGGTAAAAAATCTAAAGCTTTTCGAACATAATGAACATGTTTCTTGTGGATGGAAAGTTAATCTTGAAAATGAGATTATAGTAATACATACTGAAGCAAGAATCAACCAACCCTTACGCATATGAAAGTATAAAAAGCTGATTTGTATAACTGATTATTTCATGCTCTGATATTTCAATTTTGTTCTTCCAATGTTTTTTGTTCATTTTCCATGAAATCTCAATTTAAATATTGCCAATTTTGCATGAAATCTCGATTTAAATAGCACATCACATCTTATTGCACAGCTTTATAGCATGTTTGGCTAAGTATGTGTTTACTGCTGAAAAAAGACCAGAAAAAGCAAGAATCAGCTACTTATAACTTAGCCAAACATGCTCTTAGTCTCTCACCGAAGTCCCCTATAGCAGCAAGACACTTCACTTCAGAACATCAAATTTTGTGGGAGAATTTATTATTTTTCATTCTTGCAGGACTGGTTGATAACCTACTCTCGTAGACGATATGGTAAAGCCATTAAACAAGTTGAGACTGCCTGGAAAATTCTTCATCATACAATCTACAACTGCACCGATGGAATTGCTGTATGTATCTTGCAATTAATTGATTAATAATAACTTTGATTATTAGTTTTTCTATAGTGACAGTATTCGTCGCTTGAATCTCTAATTCTAGAAATAGATTAGTAATATAGTTACATTCCATTATTGCACATTTTATATGCTAATGTAAAGCAATTGGTAGCAGAAATTGATACCATTTTTGCATGTTGACTCACATGTTTTTTATTTTTTAGTATCTCCTGTTGCCTTTAGTTATTTCTGTGGTACAATTCTGCGCTCTCTCAGGAGTAACAAATTGTCATCCAAGATTGAAGAAACAGTTTGAGAAATCCTTATGAAATTGCTGAGCTTTGGTGTAAATGGCCTTCTATTAAGTTTCTACATAAACTAATTAAAAGATGAAAGCCATCTGCAACATAATATGAAGCCATTTCTTTTAAAGTTAAATGATTACCATAGAGAATGAATTGATTTATAAAATAACAGATCTTAGATGTTAAAGAAGAGAGTTTTCACTTTTTGGCTCCAATTTCGTTAAATTTCAGTTTCTATTAACTGCTTGTGTATGTATGTCCTAGTTTTTAAGTCTTTGACAAAGCTCTATATAACTAAGCATATCTTCCTTAAATGTTGCATTTGAATCTGTTTCGTGCAGGACCATAACACAGATTACATCGTGAAGTTTCCTGATTGGGATCCATCGCTGAGTTCCAGGTTTGAGATGTCTGAAGTAAATCACATGCAAAAACTTGTTGAAATACCACGAACCAGAAGGTTCTTGTTCCATGAGACAAGCTCTTCCTTGCCTCAGCCACATTTGTGGTATAATACTCAGGAAGTTCTCCATGCATTAAAGCTACTCCTCGATGCTGGAAATGAACTTTCTGGAAGCCTCACGTACAGGTAAAACTTATACCTTACTCCTACATGTGAAAAGCCCAAATCTAAATAGTTGTCACCTTCCTAAAATGGAAAAACACAACCTAGAACTCCACTGCCAATAAAATGTTCGACCCCTTGTGTGCATTTATGCCCAAGCATTTTTGGGTTATTTGACGCACGACGTCTCTACGAGGCTGTTTCAATTGTGTAATTTATAGTATTTCTTATAAAGGGATTAAGGGAGTGGTTACATAATCTGTGACTTTTGACTAAACCTTGTAAATGATAATTATGTCAAACTTTGTTTGCCAAACAATATTCCAAGTTCAAGCATAAACTATATATGTATTGGACATTATAGAATAACAACTGCTGGTACAAAATCTAAAGCTTCTCGAATAAAATGAAGATGTTAGTCGCCTGCATTCCTGAGGCTGTGGTTGCAGGTATATGGCCCATATGCCCGCATGGCATGACATGTAGCTGAGTTCTTCAATATGTCCTGTCTTGATCTTGTTTTTGAGTGTTAATATGAGAAGAGATTCAATAGCAACAAAAGCATAAAAATATGCATGTAGAAGTACTGAAAATTGTTTTCATCTCCTACAGGTATGATTTGGTTGATTTAACTAGGCAATCACTCTCAAAGCTCGCAAATCAGGTATATCTAAATGCAATAGCTGCTTTCCGGGATGGGGATGCAAAAGCTCTAAGTGTTCATAGTCGAAAGTTCCTACAGCTCATCAAAGACATTGACAAACTTCTTGCTGCGGATGATAACTTTCTACTTGGTACATGGCTCGAAAGTGCTAAAAAGTTAGCAGTAAATGTAAATGAGCTGCAACAGGTGACAATTTCTTCCTTTCTTTATGTTTCCCTTTTTAAAAGTTTGAGGCGGTAAACTCAAATCAACTTAGTTCGCCATTATCAGGACAGTATACTTCTTTTTTGGTTACTCTAGGAACAGGAAAGACATGACCTTGTTGATATTTAAAGATACTAAGCTCTGCAATCATTTATATGTTTGTTCTTCGTGAAGAACTTATTTTATGTGTTATCCTTGGTTTAGTACGAGTGGAATGCAAGGACTCAAGTGACAATGTGGTACGATAACACCAAGAATGTTCAGAGCCAACTTCATGACTACGGTAAACTTGCTTCTATTCTATTCTATTCACTTTTTTGCCTTTCTTTTTCAGATTTGTTCTAGTATTCTCATATGCTTTTGTGTGCTTCAGCAAATAAATTTTGGAGTGGACTATTAGAAGGATATTATCTTCCGCGAGCATCAATGTATTTCACACGTTTGTTGAAAAGCTTGGAAGAAAACAAGGACTTCCAGTTGGAGGAATTGAGAAAAGAGTGGATCACATTCTCAAACAAGTGGCAAGCAGGTCGGGAAGTTTACCCGGTAAAAGCACAGGGCGATGCCCTTGTTATTGCAAAGGATCTATATCAGAACTATTTCACTTAAAACACATGGGGTGTTTGTTATGATGACGAGGTTGTGAAATTGTTAAACCTTCATTTGTGCAAGTAATAAAATTCAAGAAATTTGCACCATAAACCTTGGTTTCTTGTACTGTTTTGCCTTGGTTTTATATATGCTTTAAATTTACAGTGTTCATCACTCAAGAAGAATAAAATCGGAAAGGAATATGATGATAAAGTATCATCGAGTCTCACAAGAGAAATTTTTAGATGCAACTCCAAATTCAACATTTCGAAAGGATTCTAACAAATTGTGTAAATAACCACTTATTTTAGAAATAGTACAAAATGTCCCTATATTTGAAATTTATTTTGCAAAACGTCCACGTTTTGTATTTTCATCTCTATTTGCATATTTCACTGCGGAAATCATCGTTTCCATTCTTTTCACTCAATTTCTCAATAAAAAAATGTAAAATGACCAAATACCCTCTTATTTAATAGAACAAAAAATAATAATAAAGAATTAAGTTCAATCACACTTTCAATTTGTTTTTGAAAAGTACAGATGAGCCGCAAACAAATTATTAGAAAATGAGGGGGAAAAAAATTTCCTCCTTCCTTCTCCTCCTCCACCTTCGCCGCCACAAACTTTTCCCCCCATCCAGTCCCAACTTTTTTTTCCTCAGATCTCGTCAATTTCTTAATTCCCCTGCTTAATATAAATTCTCAATTTCCCATCTTGTTGATGTTGGTAGTTGTGTGTGTGTGTGTCCACTTCATCTTCTTCCAAAAATTCAGGATTGTATTCTCCTGAATAAAAAGGGGTTACCGAATTTATCAAGTTTGATGTGGAAGGTGGAAGGAAGTTAAATTTTTTCGGTCAATATATGGTGATGGAATGGGATTTTGGAAGGGAAATTTGAGAAACTCCAGTGGATGTTATCTTTGTATTTCAGTTTTGTGTTTTGAGTTTTGAATTCATTTTGAATTTTGTGTTTTGAGTGTCCACTTTGAAATTGTTGAAAAATGTGTTCTTTTTGACATTTTGAAAAATTGTTTTGAAAACAACCAAAAACGCGTTTTGAAAATTTTGACTTGATTATAATTGAACACACTCAAAATAACAAATTTGTCGTTTTGGGTTTTCTTTGTAAATTTTTTAACTTGTTTTCAAAAACGGGTTTTCGAAAACGGGAAAGAGAATGCGTTTTCACTATTTTGAAAAATCGAAAACAGAAAACGACTTGAAAATGGTAAAAAGAACATGCCCTTAGGTTTTCTCTTGAGGACCATACCGTAAATGCACATGAACAGTGGAGAGGTGGCAATGTATAATAGAACAGCTTCACAGGACTAATCTTACAAAATATCCAAGAGTTGTTGTTGGTTTTAACTAACCTTGAGGGTTGCTCAATTGGTCAGGCTTGAGTTTGCTCCACAATAGTTACCAGTTCAAATTCCCTTAAAGCCACTGAAATGAGTACCTGATCGTAAATTTCAAGGCCCCCATGGGATTAGTCGAGTTGCGCGCAAGTTGGCCCGTACATCCACGGCTAAAAAAAAAATGTTGCTGGTTTTAATATCATAGTTAAATCTATCAGTAATCACTGAACTTTATATTTGGTATCATCATAGTCACTTAATTTGATTCTGTTTCACCATGGTTATCCAATTTTATACTTAGTGTTACTATAGCCATTCAATTTGATTTTGTTTCATCATGGCCAACCAATTTCATATAACTTTTCAACATGGCTACTCAATTTATTTTCACCATTTTTATTAATTTTAAATAGGTAAAACGGTAATTTTGTATTATTTATTTATTTAAAAATAAAATAAAATAAAAACTAATTTAAAAAAACATTAAATAAATAAATAAATAAAAATGTTACTTAAAAAATAAAATAAAATAAAAACTTATTAGAAAAAGTTACCTAGAAAAATAAAATAAAATAAAAAGTTATTTTAAAAAAGACATTCCTTAAAAAATAAAATAAAATAAAATAAAAACTCATTTAAAAACGTTTTTTAAAGTAAAATAGAAACTTATTTTAAAATAAATGTTTTGAAAATTTTAGACAAAAAATTTTATTTATTTATTTAAATTTATTTTTCACATATAATACAAATTACCATTTTACCCATTTTAAAATTAGTGAAAATAGTGAAAAAAAATTAAGTTGCTATGGTGACACTAAATATAAAATTGGGTGATCATGATGATACTAAGTATAAAGTTGAGTGAACGTTAGTGAATTTAACCCATTAATATCATCATTGATGCAAGATGGGAAATTGAACAGATTTGAGGATAAAAGGAATGGGATTGGATGGGGAAAAAAATGTTGGTGGCAGTGGTGGAGGATGAGGAGGAGGAGGATAAAGAAAGGAGAAAGAAAGAGATTTTTTTAATTTGTTTGGAATTCGTTTGCACTTCTTTAAAAAAATTGGGAGTATGACTGTGATTAATTCTTTTCTTTTCCTTTTATTTTATTTAAATAAGATGATATATTCATCATTTCACTACTTTTTATAGAAAAATTGAATGGAAATAATGATTTCTGTAATGAAATGTGCAAAATAGGGGTGAAAATAAAAAAAAATGTAAAGTGGTTACGTTTTACAATAAGCTTCAAATGTATAGACGTTTTGGGCTAATAATGATAGTTCAAACATCGAGTTCTTGTTTGGTCCTCATTATTTTTAAAATATATTTTTTTTCACTTATTTTTAACCTCACATTCTTTAATAAAATTTTATTACACACAAACTCCAAAAAAAAAATTTATTATTTTTTAATCACACATTCTCTATTGAAATAGTATTTCAAAATGTATTTTGGTGTTACCCTAAAAAGTTGTACACCAACAAATGAATACTATAAAATCTTAACCACACAATGACTGGGCCATTTTTACAAAGAATAATGCCATTTAGTTTAACTGGTATTATGACCTTTTTCTATTTAGTGTTAAGTGATATATTAAATAAAAAGTGAAATTAAATGACTCATTCAATTATGCTTATCATTTATGTCATATTAGTGTCACATAAATTGAGGTTGATTAAGTAGCATAACTCTTTTACACGAGTGAAATTCGCATAAAATTTGGCCATTTTTGAAAACAATATTACAAGTAGACCAATTTCAAATTCACCCTTAAAATTTGGCTACATTTCCAAATTCCTGAAAGAGAAATAGAGTAAGAATTAAGGGAACATTACATAGTTAAGGATAAAATATCTTATTAATTATATATATTAATTTCACAACACTATACAATTTATGGTCACAATTACATATTAGTAGTAATTATTGAATGTTTCGGTCACAAATCACAAATTTTAAATTTTAAAATTTATTACCGATCACAAATTATCAAATTAATTGGCCACGCATTATTTTTCAGTAGCAGATCACAAATTGTATAGGTTATAATTTTTTTGTCGATCACAAATTATCATATTAATAGTTCACATATTATTTCTTGATAACAAATCACAAATTTTATAGGTTACAAATTATCAAATTAATTGATCACAACTTAACAAATTATAAGTCACTACTACAAATTTAGATGCAATCTTACATTTTTTAGATCACATATTTATTGATCACACATTGTTCAATTTTTTTTTTGTCACAAGAACTATTCATCCCATTCCAACCCACCACCGACACCAATAGTTAGTCACAAATATTCAAATAGTTGATCACAAATACCCTTCATCTCACCTCCAACCCAACTCCACCACCGATACTAATCGAACGTCGAGCCTCACCACCACCTAAATAAATGATCACAAACATTCTTCATCTCACCTCCTCCACCAGCACCAATCGAACTCCGCCACACCTCGCTGCCACCGCCGCCGCAGTCGCCAGAACCGCTAGTGTTGTTGCCAACACCACCACCACTGTAGCAACTGCGAAACCACCACCATTTCGCCCGGCACACCACTATCGCACAGTACAACGCACCACCACTACAACACCGTCATCTGAACTCGGTAAAACCACCATCGCCCCATCGTCGCTGCCTACTTCAAGCAGCAGTGATCGCAAACAATCCCAAACCTCCGTATAAAGCACAAAAAATCATCGGCCACCACAAACCACAACTCCATACCATCCATTTCAAAGAAATCAAACTCAGAAAAAAAAAATAGAATTGGGTTGTTGCACACGAAAGAGAAAAAGAACAAATCCGTGTTGTTGCTCACGAAGAAGGACCGCCACTACGCATGAAGCAGCGACGCCTGTTACGGAGGAGCGCCATCGTCGTTGAGCGACGCAGCACGAAAGAGTCGTTGTGCACGAAAGAGTCGTTGTTTGAATGTTCATGGAAGTAGAGGTACTGGTGTAAAGTTTTTGAAAAAGAATTAATTTTGTGGGGTGGGAGTCGAGGTGGGATGGGTGGAGTGGAGTGGATGTGGATGTGGATGTGGTGGTAGATTAATTTAATTTAATAATATTATTATAAATATTAAACGTTTGAATTATGACCTGATTTTTGAATAAATAAGTTGTAAATGTGATTTTTGAAGTTGAAAGTTAAAATTTCCGTGTTAGTGTAATTTCCACAAAATTTAATTATGATACAATGACCACATGTCTTCAAAATTTATCACATAGGTTGGGGAAATTTAAGGAGCAAATATACCGATCTTAAGATTACTGTGATATGGTTTGGATTATTGTAATCTAGTTTAGATTATTACACATATTTTTTCCATAGAACTACATGCAAAATACCTTTGAAGCCATACATGAAAATGACGAAGTCCTCAGCATATTTTTGCTTCACTATCATCCTCGTAACTTCCTTTTTATGTACGCAGCTACAATAATTTGTTTATAGTTCACAAGAAAACCGTATTTTTCAATTAATGGTATTTTTATGTCTTGCAGCTGAGTTGATAACTCCCAGCGTCAATGCTGCGACATGCTATAAAGTACTAAAAAATGTCCCCTGCTTAAATGGAAATCCTGCACCAAGTTGTTTGCCAGATAATATGTGGAGTGAATTCTACTGGTATTTGTGTGGAAGCTTTTGTAAATAGTCCTTGGGCTTGTGGCTGTGAATTTCATGCAACTGATTGTACCAAATTTGAAGTCTGTTGACACATTACTTCTTTCTAAAGAAGTAAGAACGAATAAGCAATTGAAATAAATTTGTGGTTTTGGTTGATTTTAATCTAGTCTCGCGTTAAAAGACTATAGAGGATCAAGTTCGATCGTATGATAAACATGAAAAACAAATGATTAAAAAATATTTATTACATAAAGAACGGTATCTTTTTCTATGGCTAATTAGGGATGTCATTTCAATTCATTGGCTCGGAAGGTCCGCGGCTCAACCCGTTAAAAGTCCATGCTGGCTAGGTCCACCGAGCTTCTCTTTCGAATGATAGCTCGAGCCGGCCGTGTGGCTCAGCTTGCTTGAAGCGGCTGCTTCAAGCACGCCTGCCACCTATCTTTAAAAAAAATAAAAATAAAATAAAAAATAAAAAAAATGAGCCGACTCAACTCGGTAAGACTCGAGTCAAGCCTCAGTTTTTCGACCTAGCTTTGGGTCGGCTTAGGCCAAAAAAGCTGGAACCATTTTTTGCTTGAGCCATACTCGAGTCTTAATCTTCAGCTTGTGAATCAGCTCGGTCCGGCTCGTTTACATCCCTAGGGCTAACAAATAAAACTTGTTTGTGATGTTTGTCATTTTATTTAGGGAAATTGCAACCACAATATCAAATATTTCATTTAGTTGCAGATTTTGTCCAAACCTTTCATTTGTGCCACTCACGGTACCAAATCTTTAAAAAACTCGTACCCGGAGTCCAAATTGACAGAAACGGTTAGTTGACCAAAAATCAAATATCTGATCAATTGTTGACTAATTTTTAAAGGGCAAATGGGTAACTTTACATTTTTCATATAAAAAGATTTTTAAAAAAAATTAAAAAAAAAACTCAATCATCTTCTGCATATCACAAAAGAATCTCCTCGTGACCTCCTTCAATGTAATCGTCGACGGTCTTGACACCCTCTACGCCACCCTCTCCAGTGGATTCAATCTGATAGTGTAATGTGCAGAAACGAAACAGAAAGTAAGCTGTATAATTGCTTTAGCAAGGAATGATTTTTTTTATAAGGTGCCAAGTACAGATCCCACAATTACTAATTAAAGATAAATCTGTTCATAAATTGATGAGTAATTGATGGACCACATTTCAAGAGAGAAACTACAACAAAATATCCTTCCTCGATGAGAGATAAAAATGAACACCTCAGATTTCGGAATTGATAAGCTCTTCTACCGAATCTCTGTAACTTGAAATGAGATCCCTTCTTTGTTTCAGTAAGTTCTCAGTGTCTACCAGTTTGTGCTTTTGCTCCTTCACTGTCGTCGATTTTGCCTTAACTGTCTCTGCAATTGAGTTCAACAACTGCCAACACTTCTCAAATTGGTTGTTCAACTCGGTTACCAATGCATCAGTTTGCTAATTGGCGAGGAAATGGCATTTCCTCCGTTCAAACCCCAAATGGGACTTCCGGGATTTTGCTCAATTTCATCAAGTTGGGATTTTGGAGGGTAATAATTGAGTTTTGTGCTGGGGCGATGACAATATTTCTGTCTCCAAAACCCAAATCCCAGAAATGAAAACGCAAGAAAATCTGAGATTTGATTTTCCAGATTTGGGATTTGCAGGTTTGGGGTGGGGGTTTCTGGGTGAGTGGAGAAGATGATTGAGTTTTTTTTTTTTAAATTCTTTTATTTTAATTTTCTTATATGAAAAATGTAAAGTTACCTATTGCCCTTTAAAAATTAGTCAACAATTAGTCAGACTTTTATTTTTTGTCAACTATCTATCAAACTAATGATTTCTATCAATTTGGATTCCGGGTGCGAGTTTTTAAAGGTTTGGTACCGTGAGTAGCACAAATGAAATGTTTGGGCAAAATCTGTAACTAAATGAAAGGTTTGGTACCGTGACTGTAATTTTCCATTTTATTCATGGATAATTATATTTGCACCATAGTTTTTATTTCTTGCACTACATTTTAATTGCACTTAAAGTTCTTAATCTTTACACCATAAATTTTTATAGCAGTTTTTTTTTTTTTTTTGTCTAAAAGCCCATTGAAATTGCATAAAAACAACTTATTTTTCCATCATAATTTTAAAACATAAATAAATAAAAAGTGCGAATTTCATTTCAAAATATAAAAATAAAATATTTTGATATAAATCATCATTGAGGAATAGAAGCTTAAAAATATGAATTAGATTGAAAAAAATTAAGGATATAACTGTTACAATAAGTAAAGATTGAGGAGATTAAGTGCAATTAAAATATGGTGTAACAAATAAAAATTGTGGTGTCAAAATAACCAGACTTTATATACATGTACTTGTTGAATAATTTTTGCATTATTTTAGTCCCTTAAAAATAGGTCATGTACGATTTTAGTGGAATCATTTAAGGAATCTATCTTCTACGACGACGGATGCAATACAACTACCTTCAATATTTAGTCCCTGGGCGTGATTGTGCCAATTTTACTTCCAACGTTTGAAATTTGGTCCATTTTCCAGCTTTTCAAGATTGGAGATTGTCCATTTTACCCTCATTTATGCAAAATATCTACATTTGGAATGGGTGGTTGAGAGTCTTTGAATAGGGCAAACATGAGAATTTAATGTGCTCTGCAAATTATTTGAAAAGTAGTTATTTTTAATCAATAAAAAATGTGCATTTGAATGATAAACGGTCCAATTTTTAATTTCTATTAGGTTTTTAGTAGGTCCAAGGACTTAATTGGTAAAAAGAAATTGACTAGTATTAAATTATATTGAATATGGAAAATAAGTTTTTAAAAAAATATTATACTTTTGAGTTTTGAATCCAACCTAATTTTATGCATCAAACAAGAATACGTGTGAGAATAAGTGTAAATGGTCACGTCACCCGACAATTATTCTTTTTAGCCTTTCACTTAAAATATTAACAAAAAAAAAAACTTTAATAAAATTTTTTTATTTTCCCAAGTCCCCATCCTCGCTAATCCCACCAAGAGGTTAAAACCCTCCACAAATCGTTTCATCCTAAAATTCCGTACTCTCCCAAATGCCCAACTATGCGAATTCAAGAACAAGGTCCTCATTACTTAACTCGTCCCCAATATAAGTATTTTTCGTAAGGTTTATGTTTTGAAAGCCGAAACATTCAATCTCTAGTGTATATCTTTAGAATTTTGAGTGTTATCTTGTTAGTTCAACATGGTCTTGACAATTTTTTTATTTCTTCCTAGATTAAAGGTGAAATATGTGTTCTAAGAATAGATTTTCAGTTGTCAACTTAATAATCATACGGGTATTTGCTCATTTATACATATTAAAATTTTGAATATTATTTTATTTTCGTGCATTTAATTGCTTTCTTACTTCTGATGTGAGCACTTCAAACAATTAGCACTTTAAAATTTAAATAATTAAAATGAAAAGTAGCTGTGGAAGTCTTTCTAGCGGTCTAGTCTTTAGAATGAGTTACATTTTGATCCTTACATTTTAAAAATGAGCTTCCACGCCTCCAACCTTTAACACTGTTGCGCCCAGCATTATCGATGATGGATTCCTTAATTAATTTCATTATAGACGTATTTGAGTCGTACATGACTATTTTTTAAGGGAAGAAACGTGTGCAAAAATATTCAACAAGTACACTATATATAAAATGACAGACATCACAATAAAGTTTTATTAGTTAACTATTCGGTAAAATCTCGCAAAAGCATGAGATCGTCAACAAGTAATAATTTTTTACTTTTTAGGCGTAAGAATAATATTTATTCGAGAAATGGACTTTTAACTTGAATGGTGTTGATTCGAAATCAAAATCGAATAAAAACAAATCAAGTGAATAAAGTAGTGTTTGTAATTGTTTACTTACATATTCTATTCCAATTCCTATATATCTAATTGCATGTGAATATTTTATATGAGAAGATTGTCTTAGGATTCAAACTCCACCTACTATTCTTCCGTTCCAATTCTCAACACATGTTCTTCTGTCTAATTTTGTATAAATTGACAACAAATAATCCAATTTTATTTAAAAATCTCTCTCGAGATAAGTTAAATGTATTTCTAAACACGATCAGAGATATCCCTACTCCGAATTCAAATACTTAAAATGCATTCAATTGTATGATTACTTATTTTGATTTCACAAGTCATAAACTATTGTTATACCTAATATTTATTGAGTCTTATGTTAATTATCAAATTGTTCTAAAGATATTTCAAACTTTCCAAAAATAAAATAAGCAATTTATTATCTAAATGGTCACCAAGCATTTATATTAGCAAATTCATGTGATTTTAATCAATTATACAAATCATACTAAAAAGAAACGGGTTTTCAATTAAAATGGAAAAATGAAGATTTATGTCTACATCTGTTTTACAAGTTTAGCGTAGCGTACCTAGATGATATTACAACAAAATATATGAACATTTATCACCCGAAAAGTATAATTGCAAGAAGAAAAATTAAGTAAAATCAATTTCACCTCCTTGAATTCCTTCAAACGAGCCTTCAATTGATTTCGATAATTTCTTGTTTTAAATATCCAATTCCAAATCTTGAACCTTCAAACTCTTGATGTTATTTGTCTTGGATTTTTTCATAGCCTTGTTTAGAAATATATCATTGCTCAAATTACTTTCCAAAACTTGGACGAAACCAAAAAGAAAATAAAAAATTTCCCCAAAATTAACACCGTGGGATCGCATATCGTTGCAATTTGAAGGCTGTTTTTTCCAAACACGCCCTTGCGCAGGCCTCAACTATTGGCCCTATGAAGTTTGGTCCATGTTTTATACCCTTTGGTCAGTTGATGTCCGGTGTAATTGCAAGCTGATTCCTTAATATTCCAATTTTGATGAAGTTGTTTCCCAATCTTTGAATTATGTACAAAACTCATCATTTTTACTCAATTTTCATTCTTTTTCTTGACAAGTTCGTCCAACATTGAGTTTCAACTAAACAGATAATATTTGCACGAGATTAAGCAATAATTCCCTAAAAGTACTTCCAAATATCATTTTTAACGGCATATATAAGTGCATAAATACACTTATCATTAGTCCTAAAAAAATATTCACTCTCTCTATATGAAACATTATTAATAATTTGTTATTCACATATATCATATAGTCGAACTTCATCCTCTGTAGTCTTTTAATACGGGACTAGATTAAAAACAATTGAACAAAACCAAAACAACTAATTCATTTCAATTGCTTATTCTTTCAAATAATATACTTGTTATATATATCTAACAATCCTCCACATCAAATAAATAAAATAAATATGAACATTATTCCAAAGTATGGAAAAAATCATGCAAGGTTTGGTGTATTTCGACTTGATCATTAGTTTTGTATATTCTATCGAGTTTGTCAACTATGGAGTGAACCATGTCTTAAACTTTACAATTATAGTTGCAAACTGCGACAATAAAACACACATAACTTCTAAGATGATCATTGAGTTCTTGTTGTTGTGTTCATTTCGACCATGAACTTTCCCAGATTTTTTGAGTACTTTAGAAAATTAGCATCAGTTCTCATAGGAAGCGACCTTCACTTCTCAAATAGGTGCTTTTATTAAGAGTGCATTGTATCTAAGCACCTAACTAAATAACAGATATAGAAAGTATTAAGAGTCTTAGCTCAAGCTCCAATCAATACTATTGGTACTACTACATCATAGGGAGGGATTCAGAGTGAATCCAATGAAGTACCCCTACAAAACACTTCAATAACCTTGTTGTCTTGTTAAACCTTGTCCGTGGGATCTCTCTTCATAGGTTGGATTTTCATCACAATTGATAATTTCTAATAGGCTATAGCGTCATCCTCCTTGATGTTTTCTTGATTGATTATGAACACTGCAATGCTCATTGAGTTCACTTAGCAAGATATTTTGGTCAATTGACTCAATTTGGAGGAATTGGTTGAAGCCAGAGTGGAACTGCATATATACGAATCAAACCAATTTTGAAATCAAAAATCGTGAAGCTACGATTTCGGTGTAAATGACGCATCTCGGAGATGTTATATATGGGATTTTTTTTTTCTTCTCTTTGACTCTTTTATGCCAGTGTTTGTTACGTTACGAATTGAAAAAGGTGGAAGGTGAAATTGGAGATTAATTGATTTCTAAAGTGCGTGGCGTAGTTTGCACTACCGGTTTAAAATTGAGTCCTTTTGTTTTGTTTCTTTAAGAATCATTTATCGCTCGAGTTCGAGTTCCAAAAATTCATTTTTAATGTTTCTCGAAACTTTTCTTTACTTCTTAACCACACATTCAAAAAAAAAATCATTTTCAAAGAATCATTTTTCTAAAAAAATATTTAATAAACATGCGTTGAGTTTTTCACTTGGTAAGTCCCTTGATCTACTCCCATCCTTTGATAACTTACAAAGGCGAAATTGATGTGAGCTTGGTGTGTGCGACAGTGTGCCTGACGTGGGAAATAGGACGAAAGTAGTTTTCATGCCTTGTTCTATTGCCAAGCCTCTCGGCTTATTTGGGACTTTTTTTCTTCGGACTTTGATAATCTTTCTTATTGTTGGAATAATATTTCCAAATAAGAGGAAATGAGAAGAAACAAAAAGAATATAATAAAAAATTTCAAAGAAAAATCAAAGACTTAAACAGTGTCCTCAAACGATATTTTTCCTCTCTCGGATTGAATTTGATGCTTAAAGGGACTCTTGACAAATGATTGGCAAGATTTATCAAACCTTGAAAATGAATAAATATTTAAGTACTAATGAAATTCCTTCAAAACTCAAGAACACAAAAAATAGGTTTTTGAATATGAAAGAAAAGAGTTTTAATCTTTCACGTGGTTTGGAATTTCATCTCAAGTGATTTTATGTGTTTTGTATTGATAATTAATCATTTATTTATATATCTCAACCAATACGAAATGGTATCAAAACATGATGAAAAGAGGCAATTTTCCATCCGAAAGAACACCAGATTTCAAGTTAAAAAATCGGTCATCGATTTGTTTTTAACCCTATGCGAACGCATAGTATAATCTCTACCATGCGTACGCATGGTAGAATGGTCTATGAGTAAGCATGGAAAAAAAACTCAAATTTCTTAATTTTATTCCATATTGATTTTGAACAACAATTTCAACACTTATTTGCCAAGGGGATTGGGGATTTATTATTTCTTGCACGCAAAAGACTATCAACCGAGAACATGATCCTTCTCCTGGTAGTCTGCAGGAAAATTGAATGTTCCGGATAGCCAAAGAAGGATTTGGCCAGTAGAGGGAGCTTAAAATTGAATGTTGATGCCGTTGTTTTGCCGGATGTAGCTGCTCATGGATTAGGAGGATTGATCAGAACCCATATGGTCAGGTTCTCACTGCCTTCTCTAAATTTTTCCAGGCACATATTTCACATTATTTTGAGTGCTTCTCAATTCAGGAGGGGTTAATTTTTACCAATAGACATATTCTTTCAACATCTCTCAGCTTGTCTCATTGCATCATCATGGTAGTGGCCGTCAACACTCCGTTCAATCACGTATCTCATGGGATCCACTCAACTTTTTAACCACACATTTCATAATTT
>CAIGRP010004281.1:3555-24560 GCA_903798385.1 Fraxinus cuspidata
AAAAAAAAAAAAAAAAAAAAACCAACGGCAAATTACTTGCATGCAAATAAGAAAAGTGACTATGTAACTCTGAATATTACTAGAAATTGATTCCATATTGTAGTTTACATATATGGAATCATATACTCCAGGAGATATAATTAGGTCGAGTCGTTACACATATACTCCCAAATAAACATATGATAAGCAATGGCATCATCTCAAATAGTACCCTGCAAGGATGCTAGGGAATGCCAGGAGATATGATGTAGTGAGAACAGGCTGCATTCCGGAAGGATTTATGTTGAATGGGATATATGGTTCGACTTCAGTAATAGGAGAATCTTCTCTGCCAAAAGCGCATTTAACAATGAATATCAGTAAGATCATTAGAAAATCTTGAGACTCCAAACATATCATTCAATGAGCAGTCCCGACTCCCAATGTTAATGCACTACTGGAAATAAGTTCTCTTAGAGCAATTAAATTGATGGCACAGCATAAATATTTAAAAATTTCGAGGTACAAAATTCCAGTACAATCAGCTCTTGACCAGGATCAGCTATGAAGTCAGATTTATAAATCACTTTTTAAAATCAGATTGGTGATGCAATCCTTTCACCCAATCGCTAATTTATCTTGTTGGGTTCCTTTATCTGCCTCCACCCCTCCACCCCCCATTTTTCCTTCAACTAGTTGCATTTGTTGGCCGCATATAGTGTTTTCTGGTTCTCAACTTGAATATTTTGAGGAGGCAATGGTTCTAGCTGCGATTATTATTTATCAAAAACAGAACCATGCCAATTAATTCCTGTTAAAAAAATTTCAACCCGGTGGACCCATTCACACTCTAAGCTCTATAGTTTAGGCCATAGGTCCTAGTGTCTGCATTGGATTGGAAAGTTCTAAGTCTTTATCCCATTAAAAAATGCTGCTCATATACATCTCTTTTTCCTTAACCAATGAAATAATAAGTTGGAAAAAAGAAGCGTGCGAGAGAGAGAGAGAGAAGTAATAAAGCTTCTGCAGAATTTTATTCAGAAAATGGACTAAAGGTGCCATGTCTCAATAGGTGCACTTTTGGTAAATATTGATGCAAATTTTATGNGCGTGCGAGAGAGAGAGAGAGAGAGAAGTAATAAAGCTTCTGCAGAATTCAGAAAATGGACTAAAGGTGCCATGTCTCAATAGGTGCACTTTTGGTAAATATTGATGCAAATTTTATGCATAAGTTGAAAATTAAGTACTGAGACAGTTTCAATTTAGATGTCAAAATCTGAAGGACACAATCCAATTCCCAGACACCAACTCCATACCAAATACTACTCCAGTGTTCTGTAAATATGCTCTAGTTGAACTCTCAAGGCTTATTGATAATTTCCAAAGCTTGATTGCAATCTTAAGCTCATGAAATTAGTTCAGTTCCACCAGAATGTGGGATAGTTACAGTTAAATATTGTCAAAATGAACAAAGCCGTACAAGCAAGGCTCAATTTTGTGAGCACCTTCGAGTTCTGCTCGAAGGTGTGATTGGTGAAATTTGAGCATTTTTCATGACTTGTCTTTGATTTCACGTTGGGCTTGAAGAGTACACAGCTCTTTCGAGCAGGCTAATTTGCCAGCTAAATGTTTGTGCTATGATATCCTTATTACAAGATGATAACAGCTTAACACAATATTATTAAGTTTTAAACTAATGTGAACATCTCCCAAATAAGATAAAAATATCTAATTATTTAGATATTTATATCACTCATCAGCTAAATGATATATTGGCAATTGGCTATTAATATTCACCTGGCTGCTGAAGCAAGTTTGAAACCATAATATTGCAGCTTGATTTTTCTGCAACCCTCAGTTACGACAACTGCCCACATAGTCACTACAGTGAAAATACCTACTACTGTAAGTATGTAGGGCCACCAGCTCAAAGCACTCCCTGCAGCAGGTTAAAATTCCAAAATGAAATTTAATACATTAATACTAGGAAGATATGACATAATATGCAATCGTTTTCTCAGCCAAGGGTACAAGGTTAGAAAACTTCCTAGTGGAAAAGCAAGCATTAAGTGTTGGTCACTATCTTTTTCACAATCATACATCAAAACTTAACCCACGATTTAAAATGCAAAATTAATGCTACCGTTATGTCTCCAGTAATCCATTGCATAAATGCAGATAGTACTTTTTACATATAATGGTTATTTGTACGACACTTGACAAGTTAATACATATTTTTTTTAATTTTCAAGGAAATTCCTACCAGTAGCAGGGATAAGAGAGAAATAATTCCCAAGTTTTTCACAAGCGGAAAGGCAAACAATTTCTATGAAAGAGAATAATAGCTTGCCTTCATTTAAGTAAAAACAAACTAGCACTATCCTACCAGGATAGTCAACATGTGAAGACTTGTAGTAAATTGGGAGGTACAGATTTATAGATAATATTCTTCTCTATTGCACAACTAAATAACAAGAATATATTGAACGAAGCCGCGTGTGACCATGAGTAAGATGCATTGTAAGCATGCATTGTTTGATCAAATAAACCAACAAAAATAGAAGACAGCACCACAAAATTATTATTTGTACCCATAGAAGGTAATAGCGATGTGGTTTCTGGGACTCACCTGCGAGCTGAGTTAACATTTTGTACAGCGTATCCGTGTAGCCAGTCAAAATGCCCACACAGATAATCAAAGAAGATCCTTGACCTGACCATGCATTCCTTATTAGAGAGCTAAATAATATTCCGCAAACATGACAAGAAAAATACAGTTCATGTGAAAAACTAATAACAATTAAGAGTTTGTATGGGAGAGATTATTTTTGAAATCATTTTCTACTACACATTCTATGGAATCCATAACTTTTCCCTATTTTTTAATCTCACATTCTCCCCCAAAAAAAAATACTTGGAAAAATCTCTCCCGAACAAACTCTAAATGAAGTTGATATCTCATCTTTGACAGATGTTAATCCAATTTCCCAACGAACAGAAGCCAGTAGCATACCAAGTTGCCAGGAAATTCCAATGACAAAGGTCAAAATGACAGAATATCAAGACAAGCAAGAAAAATACAACATGGTGCTATAATTAGAAAGACAAAAAATGAAAAACCAAGGGACACGCCCCGGAAAATACCAAATCCAGACTCTGAAATCTTGTCACAGATCCATGTCGTAGTCATTGCACCACACACCAGCAGCAAAGTCGTCACTGTCACGTGTTTTACCCTGAAAACAGCATATACATAGCAAAGCCAATTTCAGCATGTCAATAAATCAGCCGCTTGAAGATGATAGGAAACCACTTAGTGACACTCACAGGTCATAAAGTAAACTGATATGGATATCTTCTCCCAATAAAGAAAAAAGAAATATGAATAATATACAAGGAAAATGTGTCCCTATGGTTGGGTTGCATATAAGAACATTCTAGGTCCAATCAACTCTAGTAGAAAACCAGATCCAATCTGCAATTACAAGTTGCAACTACTAATCATGTATCTGAATCAATTGGCAAAAAAATGGTTACACTTTTTTTCCTAACTTTTACTGCACACATTGTTTCAAAACGAACATTTTCTTTCTCTTTAGATGCATACAAACAAACTACCACAGGAAAAAAATAACTCTAACAATAAATTCCCATTACCAAGTTATTTGCGCCATTGGATATACCAAAAAAAAAAATACCATCACAGTAGACTATTATGATCAAAAAATTAAAACATCAACTCATTTCACTCACTCCACCAAACGATATGTGTTTAGTCATTAACTCCATGTGGAAAGGGACGTGATTTGAAGAAAAAGCAATATATCAACAGGTAGAAAATTTCAATGAATCTTGTAACTTTAAAGGAACAGAAATATAAATGATAACGATAGTATTAGCACTGATTACAGAATAAGAAAAGAGGAAAAAAAAAGATTCACAAGAAAATTGAACAATTAACAGTGAAACTTAATAAAAGTGTAATCAGTTCCAAGACAAATTGACAAGTTGTACGTTTAAAAAAGTTCAGACTTCTAAATACGAAAATGACCATCTGCTTGTCAATATCTCCTCACATGAGGATGATATGCTAATGTCTTAAAGAAAGTACATCTTGCAAACAGAGAAAATGTGAATGGAAAAACTCAGATGGCCACTCTCCATCCACGAACTCCGCATTCCCACCTCACACCACCACTCAAAATATAATAATAATAATAATAATAATAATAATAATAATAATAATAATAATAATAATAATAATAATAATAATAGTAGTAATAGTTAGTAATAGTTAGTAATAGTAATAGTAATAATAATAGTAGTAATAATAATAATAATAATAATAATAATAAAGTGAGCATGGATGTATTTCCAAATATAACTTGCCAAAAGTAAAATATAAATTATTTGTGTAAGATCATAGTTCAAAATGAATTTCTTCTACCGTGATTACCTGTGACTGGCTGCATAGATCGAATATGGAAGTGAATAGCAAGCAAGTATCACAGCTTCCAGTATTGCAAACCCAAGAGAGATCCACCATCTGAAAGAGATGAAGTAATCCATAAAGCTTAAAGCAAACTATATGCAATGTTAACAATGATGTAAATGGAAAGGAATTCATGAGGACTAGTCTCACGGCTTGAAATGAGTAAGTAGACACACATATAACTTTTAATCTTCTCATGACCATCTAAGCCTTCCTTCCGCAGCTTCACTAATGAAGGAATCACATGACAAAGCACCTGAACATGACATTTATTATAATTACCACCATACTCAAGGCTAGCACATTACAAAGAGATAAAAGTTAGCTTGAGAACAATTTCAAGGCCAAAGCTATGTATTCAACTTCCATACATAAAAGCATTTGCTAATTGCATGTTCATTTGCCAAAACAAATAATACTCAAAAGAATGTACTGTAACTGACGAATAAAAGATACAAAATGTGATATTGAATATGACTTAAATGTTTGGAAATAACCGAGGCATTGTGCTAACTAGAAAGGATAGCACCTAGCCAGAAGTTCGCTCTGGTAAATCCAGCATTACTACCTGCTGATTTATGTCTCTTTTACTCCCCTCTAAACCTAGGGAGGAGGATTGAGAAGCTTTTGAGCAACTTAGATACGAAGGAGTCAGATTCCGGAACAGATACCATCATTTCCGCATCTAAGGGAAGAAAGGTAGGTCTTTGGAGCCTTGCTGAGGCATGACAGTAGAGAAAGAAAAGAGAACGATAGATGTAGAATCTAAAGAGAAAAAGATAACAATGGAAAGAAATCTGAATTATACCTATTAATAATCAAATACATATTAAACTGTTTCATCACAGGGACTACATAGAGACTAGTAGTCTGGAATATACTAAGGATATTAATTATAATCCAACAAGTAGATGAGCTTTAACAAACTCAAACTAGGATAAAACTATATCTCAAGACGATGATTACCTTAAAATAAAAAGAAAGTTAAACATTTCACTCCTATATTTAACTTTAAAACAAGCAGGTAAATTAGGATCTTTATCTCCATCACTTGCGGACATAAATTAAGCTTGACAAGATGTTATGGAAATTTCCAGATTTTAAGGACATTTTGGCATTTTCCAGCGTTTTGTGGTGTTTCTGTTAAAGGTGTTACTTCTCTAAAAGAAGTCAATGGAATGGATCTCCAGAAATGCATTCTGTAAAGGTGAGAACCTTCTCAAAGTTACAAAAGATAACGACATGAAGCATATATAGATTTGGAGGTGATGTTTATGTGTTAAAACATAAGAAAGCGAATTCTGATTTATATCGTATTGACAGAATTAGGGGTCTGCTGTGATTGGCACTACTTGCTTGAAAAACTTCATACTGTTCAATATTAGTGCACTTTGAATGCATAATTGCATATTACAGTCAGATATCTGCAGTTAACAAATCATATTGTTCTGCAAGTTGAGAAACACAAGCAAATTTGCATGACACTAACATGACATGATGCACTTATTGAAACTTAAAGAGTGACACACCAATAATGCAGTAAATGTCAACAACATGTAGACCCCATGAAAAAGAAAACTTCTGGTTTAATTGCACGTTTAACTCCAATAGATACACGGAAATACAAAAAGAGAAAAATAATAGCAGGAACTCCCTTTGGCATGCAAATACAGCTATTAGAAATATAATTTAACGGCATTATCCTCTGATTGAAAGTCAGCAAACCTGCATTAGGATTGATGCACCTATTTGAGGACTGATTCCAAGCTGGAAAAGAGAAAGCTTAAGTTCTGGCGTTAAATCACCAAGTTCCTCTGCAAAACCATTAAATGAAAAGATATTTAAAGAGAAACGAAATTGACACCAAGCCTCAGTTAGGTTATCAATTATTCCATGGAAATGAAATGTGTTTCCAGCTCTCACCAGCTAACCATCTAATCTCATTTGTTATTTCCATCCAATATAAATTAACCAATGCATAGGATAATCCAAGTCTTTATGGACTGTTTGTATTTGAAGAAAAACAATAAAAATTATTTTTTAAAGAAGACAATCCTAGCACGATTCAGAGGAGTCTAAAAAAAATTATCAATTAAAAATGAATTCGTGATCTGAAAAAGGAAATTAGTAGAAATAAATTTTCATATCTCAACATGAAAATTTATGCTCACTATAAAGGTATGTTTATATGCAGTCCATCCAAGTGCTTAACAGAGATGAGCTATGAACAAGCTGGCTACTTCATTCTAAACCCTACTACAATTGCTTAATACATCTCAGCGCTTAGTACGATATCAATTTGTTTAAACACTGTGAATGAGAATACAAGATGATATGGACATGAATTACAACTTTCATTTTTAGACCATCAAACAACAAATCTTTAAATCAATCTCCATGAGAAACAAATTGATTATTACTGCAGTATGAAAAGATAAAGATAACGAAGAACACTATACTAACAATTTAGTACAAACAACCAATATTACAATATTGTCCCTGTCCTTGTCTAAAATATGCTTCCTTTCATCAAACATTAATCCTTAAACATTCATGTGTTTAGCAATATCCTCCAGGATGAAATAGATTAATACAGTTTAAACACATTGGATGATTAGAAAGCACATTCTTTACCATGAAATTGATGACTTTGTTCAAACTGGGCCAAAATTCATAAAATACCACGCAACTTCAGAACTTGAGGAATGCTTTTAAAATTCTACCAGAAGCCAAAGAATTGGCTCAATTATGGAATAAATTGAGAAATAATATAAAATCTCATGAAAAAATTATAGGCAAAAGGTAAAAGTAATAAAGTACAGCAAGATATAAAGGCAAGAAGGTAATTTGAATTAGCAAAATCCCTTGTTCAGTGAGAAAAAGTTGGAAAAAGAAAACAAGATGTGGTGAATGCTCAATCTTTCTGGACTACACTTCTGTAATGTTTCTTCTACAACTATGTAAAGGTTCAGATGAAGCAAATGAGTGAAAATTAACCAAAATACCTCACTCAGTTTAAATTTCATATTTTCAAGCATGGCTATAAAGTTACATCTGAATGGCGCTCCCTCCGCATGCTTGCAACACCCCGAGCCAGCACGGGTGAAGTCCTAATCACTCACTTTTTAATCATTTTTGAAATAAATAATATAAAATTTCAACCATTACCTATCCCATAGGAGAGCGATATTTCCCTCCTTCCCCTTATTTTTTAATTTTTTGTAGAAAACATGGTATGAGGACTCAATTGAAGAAAGTTGGTGGCAATTTTGTATAATATTTCTTCCCACGAGTTACAACACAAATAAAAGCACACTATATGTTCAAAACACCATATCAAAAGAAAAGGTGATGCCAAAAATACTAAATTACAGAAGACATAAGGGCAACCAATGGAAGAAAAAATATATTCATATATATAGTCGATTTATTCCCTGTTAACACAGAAAAAAACCCAGAAGAACAATTACCAATAGAATACACAACGACACTGGATGCAATTTAACAGTTACAAGCAGATACAATTGTCAATATAATAGAGTTAAAAAATGACTCACCAACAGACCCCGAGACAAAGCTGAGGTAGTTTTCCGGTATCAACCTCCTATCGAAACCAGGTAATGGAATGAAATATCCAACACGGCTCATTACTAATAGTACAGCAGTCACAAACAACCGCCTCCTTATCTCACTCTTGAAAAACGATTCTGCAGCATTATTAATAATGGAACCGATCCGTACAAAATTCAAGAACTTATTCCTAAATGCCATACTCCTGGGCTCAAAAACCCCTAATTTGTTGACATCCCGTGCAAGTCCATTATCAGTCTTTGGTATAAAGTGTTCATAATTCAAAGACTCAGCAGCTGCAGCCGCCTTGACATTTCTACAAACACTTGGTAGATTATCCGAGAAATGTTTAAATGAAAATCTTTCAATTCCATTCCGGAAGGAACGCTTTTTTAATAAATAAATTCTCCTCCCACATTCAGAAGATTTTTTCTTGAGGGATAGTTGAGTTCTAGACGATGGCGGCTTACAGAATTGGAGATTAGGCACAGCATGCTTGCCTGCATGCAGAAAAACAAAGAGAAATAACAAAATTTAGCCAAATGAAATCGGAATAAGATATGATCAAAACCCATATGAAATTACTAAATTAGAGTAACATGAAATTGAAAATCCGGCAAGTATATGTTTGGTACAGACGGAACTTGACAGTATTAGACTTGTTCATGGTACTGTTCAAACCCGTCCAATCCCTTCAAGTACTGCCTATTAAAAATAAAATTCCGGAATAATTTAATACCAGCAAAGAGATGGGTTTGAGAATTGAAAAGAACGGCTTCCATGGTGAAGTGATGCTATGAGTTGAGCAAAGCAACATAATGGTTTTAATCTAAAAGGGTTTATTACATATTTTTCCGGAAATTTCAGATTGGGGTCCCCAAACTTATTAATTTGTTTCATATAAGTCACCAGTCTTCAATATGTCTCAAAATTGAACTTACATTTTGTTTCGAGACAAATGAGTGACGTGGAGCTAATTTGACATTAATTATAGTATTTTTGCTGTCAGTTTAACAAATTGATAATGAATAAATTTCAACGAGACACCAACTGACACCATAGAAATCTTGCAAGTGAAGAGGGATAAACCTTAGCACATAAGTCATTGTGAATGGAGCTAATTTGACGTTAAGTTACAGTATTTTGCAGCTAGATTAACAAATTGATAATGAATAAATTTCAATAAGACTCCAACTGACACTATAAAAAATCTCGCAAGTGAAGAGGGATAACCCTTAGTGCATAAGTCATTTACGAATTGAAGAAAAAAAGGCAATTCGCATGCATATTCCCTTGGTTTTAATTAGAGAGATGGACATAGCCGTTAAATTGAACAAGAATTTAAGCTGAATGATCATTTTAAAACAAATTTAAGTTGAATGAAACACAATTTTGAAGAAAATCCGACTCATAAGATTTGAACCTAAGAAAGCACAAACTATGCTAACAAATTATTCATATATAAACAAAAATTATAACGGTAAATAATAAATAAGCTAATTTTGTTTTAGAAGAAAAAAAAAATCGATAAAAATTTAAGTTAAAATCAACAATTAGTATAAATCATACATTTTTCATGGATCCATAATTTTTATCAACTTTTAGTCACACATTTCATCGGTTTTGATTTTTAGCAAAATCAAACAGAGGCCAAAGCTCAAATGTTACAAGAGCAGAATATCAAATTTTCGTCCGAAAATATTAAAAAATTAATTATTATTGCAACGAACAAGGATGAAATTCACTTTATTATTATTGCAAATGCTGTTATTATTTAGATTACAGAAGTTTAATGATTATTGTAAGCGTATAAATAGCTATAGTCTAGATCGAGCAGAGCTTCTGTTTTATGAAATCTTGTCTTCAAGAGCTAGTAAGTCCATTCCTTGGGGAGAAAAATCTCTGGCGAACAATCATTTCTCTGTTTAATTTTCACCATCTTGTCGTCACCTTTCATGTTCTTTTTAAAATCTGCAAATGAAAAAATAAATAAATAAATTTGATGAAAATAGTAAGATGGTCATCAACCTGACTCTCGATTTTTCTTAATAATATTTGCACGATACCCAACTTAAAATTTCGTTAAATCGTCCCTTGACGCATTGTATGTCTAACTTTTTGAAGCTAGAATAGTTTGAGCAATAGGTTGAGAGAGAGAGGGAGAACCTTGGTGGGGTTTAATCTGGTGGCCAAGTTCATGAACATTAAGGTTGAGTGTCTGAACAACCCGAGCAGGGAGGAGAACAGGAGAACAAGCTGCACAGTAGGGAAAACAATGAAAAAATGGCATTTCTATATGCATCGAAGTGGTAGCTAGGGGTGTTATACGAAATTGTTCTCTTGCCCACTTGCTAATGTTGTAGGAGAACTTTATTTACGATTCTCTTCAAATGTGATAACTGAGAGTAAGGTTCGCTCCAAATGGATAAAATAAAACTTCTCACTATAGGTATGAGAACATTTCTAGGGCGTTTGAATACCTGACTTATTGTTAAATTGGAAGTCGGTGCCTCCTCTTCTTGGAAGAAAAACTCCCGTCCCTGATGATTTTTGGCTTGAACTTAGGAAGATAGCTTGCATTCCAGGTCCGATGGGATTTCTTGTTCTTTGGGCTCTCGGGGTTGATCTTGTGTGATGATGAAGCTATTAGAGCACGTAAAAATATTAGAATATTTTGAGTCATATATAGGCAACAAGTAGTTGTGATCATCATTTACTATTGAAAAATATGAGGTAGAATTAAAAATAATAATAATCTCAACTAAATAAACCGTAAAAGGAATAGTCCACGAGTTAATGAAGTCGGGATCTTAAATTTTAAATTAGTAGTGTTTTAAATAAATGCAACATTTATTTTTAAACCACCAAATTCAGAAACAATTAATTATATAAGGTAACATCATTTACTGCTACATAATATGCATCACAAGAAAATTTATTCCAAAAAAGAAAAGGAAATTAATTGTAATTCAAATTCAACTAAAGAAAAAAATGACAACATAGTTCTTATAATTTCTAATTATTTATAATTAATTAAACACTTAGCTACTACGTGTATACCGGGATATTAATCACGTGTGCAATATGATTGAATAGGTTTCTATACGTACTTTGTTGCTTATAATTTTTTATTTATTTTATCTCAGTCTCAAGAGAATAATAAGAAAAAATCCTATTCTTTAAGGCATCATGAAAAAGTGACAAAATTTTAAGATGACAAGTTTCTAATTTCTTTCGCTAAGCATTAGCAACCAAGGTATCGTAGAGTCGTAGATAGATTTGACGCGAAAATATCCTACGCCCTTTAAAATTTAAAGGTCATTTTTAATGATATCGCACCTCAAAATATGGCACCGCCATTGAAATAGGATATAAGTTTACTAACAAAATATACTTTTTATTGACGTAACATCTAGAAAAGTAAAATTAAAGCACGCTTAAAATATACTATAAATCTTAGCAAAAATTAAATTATTCGTTAATCTATTGCACCAACTTCTTTCATTCAGGTTTTGAGACGGGACATTGAAAATAGAGTTAACAACAAAATGAAAAAGAATTAAAAAAAATCATATTAAAAAAAATGCAAAATTTAAAATTTCTAGTAATTAGTACCAATGGAGGAAGTGATTCTGTGACCGATGAATAGTTTTCACCGTGCTGATGTGGTTGCCTTGTCGGAAATTTAAACTGCTCTTCCAACTGCAAGCCAACAAACAAATGACAAAAGCTTTACATTAATTTCTCTCTTCATAAGTAAAAGAGTAATGATATTTAGCGGTTACAACTTGAGTCGGAGTGGTATTAATGTGAAATTAAATGACTAATATAATTTCACTTTTTATTGGCCTATCATCTCGCGCTGTGTGGATTGGAGTTGCAATCTCAATGAAACTACATAGTATTATTCTAATTAAAATGTTAAAAATCTTGAAAACATTTGATAGAAAAATATATTTTTGATGGTTCGTAATAATATAATCGTTCTAATTAAGTTAATATTATATGAAAAAATAACAAAACAATTAAACTAGTTTTTTTTTAACTCGATGTGTTACATCATCAAAAAAAAGATTCAAAATATTGGGAAAAAAAAAAACAAAATTACGTGTTAATCTTTGACTTTGGTTTGAAATTTTGTTGGAAAAAAAAAAGGTTTTTCAATATTTCCAATGCATTTTAATTTTTATAACTCTTTCTGACTTTTGTAACGTATGCAAAATCAAAACGCAAGTTTTTTTTTTTTTTTTTGCAGGTGTAATCTATGTGTTCTTAAAAAAAAAAAAACAAAACAAAACAAATATCACTGACAAAAAGGAAATATTTTTTAAAGTTTCCAACTCAAAAACATTATCAACTGAGAAGAAAGAAGTGATATATATAAATATACATACACAGACCTTTTGCTGAGAATGAATGGCATTTGCATGGTTAAGAGTATGTGTAGGAGGCCAAAGCATTTCTTCTTGAAAACAACCAAAATCCTTTTGTGCCATTTTCACACAATATTCTAGAGAGAGAAATCAAAAGGGGTAGAGAGAGAAACTCCTTTCTTGTTCAAGAAATAGGTTGGAGTATTCCAACTCTGAACCTGCAAAAGAACTGATTATATACTTATATATAAATACACTTACTAGGGGTGGGGTGGGGTGGGGTGGAGTGGGGGAAGGTAACCCTACACTTGATTATCAGAATTTGGAGAAGGTAATCTTATATTTGATTATCAGAATTGGGTGATGATTTGTTGCAACAGTTTTACTGGTTTACCCTTCTCTAAGTGAGTTTTATCTTCAATATTTTTTCTGTTTTTTATACAATAAATGCATTCCTACTCACCAGATATCACTTCACTTTTTTTTTCAACCAGATTTTTTATAATATCTAAAATAGTGAATTTATTTTGTCTTTTGTAGGAATTTAATTTTTCTTTTAAATTTTGAATCGTCTTAGAAGGGTAATTACATTCATAACAAGTATTTATTATGTACATTATTTTATATTTGCAACGAAGATCCCAATATTTATTCACTTTTTCACTTGTATTTTTAATTTTTGTTTTTCGTGTCATTCTTATCATTTACATTCACATATTTTGTCTTTCGTGACTATTCTTATGCTAATATTCTGCTAACATGCATTGACATAAGGGCTAATATCTGGTAAAAAAAATATTTTTTTATTTTTCTTATTTAAAGAATATGAGAGACAAGCAGGGACGGATTTTTTGGGGGTTTTTTTTAATGTAAAAAAAATTGTGTAATTTTTTTTTTTTTTACGTATTAGCCAGGCCTGTAATCTAGTTCTAGATCCGTCCCTGGAGACAAGTAAGTTTTTTATACGCCTTCCTAACGTAATTTTTCAATGAAACTCATTATCAAAGACATAAAATATAAGATATGCATATTAACAGAAGGTTGATGATAAGAATGTGATAAAAAAGTAAGGGATATGTGTGAAAATGAGCAAAGATTAAGGACATTCACTACAATTAAAATATAGTACGGTTAACAAAAAAAAAAATGTAGTGTAAGCATAATTATCCCTCTTAAAACGGTTGGAAAACTGATAATCCAAAACCGATTACAAGGATTTGTTATGGTCGGCCATTTAGGTCCAATTCCTATTACTAAACACATCATAAAAGCATAAATCTTTTTATGAAGAAGAATGAATAATAAGTAGTGCATAATAATTTGTACTCGAATATCAAGTAACATTTACTTTAGTTATTTATGTACAATTCCTATATCTTTTTTTGTTACTACTCAGTATAATTCTAAAATTGTTGCCAACAATTTATACTTATATCTTGATCGATTAATAAAGTCAGAACCACGGAAGAAAGTTGTAAATTTATATTCTAGAATTTCGTGTTAATTAACAAATACAGCCAATTCTAAGTAAATTTCAAACTCGTGAATATATTTTCATATTTGATAGTTTAACCTTTATACAATTTCAACGTCCTCGAGTCTATCTTAAATAGTAAGAGAAATGTTGATTTTAGTACTATCTCAAGTCGTCCTATTTCATCATATTCAGAGTTTGATCTAGTTTTAAACAATAAATCGAATGTGGACAATTTTAATAAGATTTCATTCTTGATCATAACTTCACTTCATTTTTTTTTTTTTTATTATTTCACTCCCCTCTTTGA
This sequence comes from Fraxinus cuspidata, assembly GCA_903798385.1. Taxonomy (NCBI): domain Eukaryota; kingdom Viridiplantae; phylum Streptophyta; class Magnoliopsida; order Lamiales; family Oleaceae; genus Fraxinus; species Fraxinus cuspidata. The sequence continues at coordinate 17,754 of CAIGRP010004281.1, forward strand.
TTAACAACAATAAATTCAAACCCTAATGTTGGAGACCTAACAAGGTATATAGTTCATTAACAATGAGTAAACTGTAAGGGACAAATGAGTAATTTGACCACCTGAAAATATCGGCTACGTGGGATGTGGATAGGTTGAGTTGGGAGGTTCGGTGAACTCCTCCATCCTCAACCCTCCCCAACTCCACTTCAAATATGGGTTGTTGCAGTAGTTTTGTTCCTCACCTAAGATTTTATTTGCCCAAAATTTAAGATTTTGTTATCTATTTTTCTGCAAATGGAATTGGAGAAAATTGTTCATGTAATGAAAACGTGACATATGCTCAGGCTAGAGCCTCTTCTTCATAACCACTTCACCAACCCACCTCTACCTTGCAAAAGTTCGTTTTATTTTAGGAAGGTGGGTGTAGGTCCTTTGACCCTTATCTCCTATTGATGCGTGTTGATCGATTAAGCAACCCGCACGAATTGATCTTGAGGTAGCACACCTCGAACTATGTATTTTTTACTTGAGTTGTTCATATTTTTATGTATATCGGACTTTGTCCAATTAGATGATATGTTTTCATGTTGGAATATTTGAATCTGGGTATTGAACATGAATATTCTATGGTAAGAGAATGTTTAAATTGAAATAAATATTTGTTCAGAGGAACATTGTATTTTATGGTAGATTAGATGCATATAAACTAATAAGTCATTACTTTTCTATTCCAAAATCAAATGAATGCATCAAATATAGATAGTCAAAAAGATGAATCTTCTTCGAGGAATTATTAAATCCTATAAATGATTTCTGATATATCATTAAAATTCTTTGAAAGACGAACCAAATAATTTTCGGTGATGAAACAAAATCTCATTTCCCTTCAAATAGATTTTTTTTTTTTTTTCCTCAAAGGATTGTTGTTATTTTATTACCAGGGGGCAGTCTAATCCTTTAACAAGGGAAGATCATATCACATCCCCTTAAAAACATCAATCACTACATACCTTTCAACCAACGAATCCAACTGCAGAGTATCAAGCCACTTTTAGGTTATTATAAAATATAAAATTAAAGGATCTATTATTGTAAAATAAGTTGACTTTCTAAATAAAACTAACTCAATTCACATTGAATATATAAAAACATGTAAAATTCCTCATGCTTTCCAAAATATTTAATATTTTAAATTACAAATTTTAGTGAATTGCCAAGATTAATTACGATTGATTAAAGTAAAAAACATGAAGTACATGTTTAGTACACTCAAATGAATACAAGTGACTATAGAACTCAACGCCAGCAATGTTCATGTAAACAAAGTCTTTCTACCATGTACGGTGGCTGCAACGTAAAAGACGAGAAAGCCTGATAGATCAGAGATGCGCCAACTGTTATACCGAAGGCACAGCATCCACCCGTGTTCGGGGTGATTTTGGCACAAAGAAGCGAATGCTGTTCATCTAAAATTTGACCTTCTAGAGTACCAAAGGCAAGCATGAAATTGTTATCAACATGAAATCCCAAGATATGGAATCAAAACAATTGACAATCCAATTGACCCTTGGAAATCATACATTTCTGTCTCCTAATCGATGGAAGCAACACGACAACCCACAAAGGAGGTGCAAAAGGCTGATTCATCGCTCTATAAACACTTCAAATCCAACAAAATTGCCATAAAAAGGAGAGTTAAACATTTTACAACACCCAAAATTAGAAATTGAGACAGTTCTTTAAAAGAGATCCGCAATAAAGCATTTTATCAGATAGATGCAAGATCGTAAGGTCAAGTGACGCCTAAAACCAAACATTGTATCAAGGTGAACAGTGCGAAAAAAAAAAGAGAGAGAATCATCGCTTCTTGGAGACACCAACAGTCTTTCCCCTACGGCCAGTGGTCTTGGTGTGTTGTCCACGCACTCTGAGACCCCAGTAGTGACGGAGACCACGGTGATTCCTACCATTGTCAAGCAAAATCAAAGTAAATATAAAAATAAGCAAAAGAAATAGATATTGGACTGACAGTCAAGATAGCAAAGCATAAAGTCAAACCTAATCTTCTTCAAACGCTCAAGATCATCCCTCAGTTTCATGTCCAGAGCGTTGGAAGTCACTTGAGAAAATTTTCCATCCTTATAATCCTTCTTCCTGTTCAGAAACCAATCGGGGATTTTGAATTGGCGAGGATTGGCCACGATTGTCATCAAGCTGTCAATCTCAGCAGCTGAAAGCTCACCAGCCCTACATCAATTTTTTCCAAGATAACATTTTCAATCAGCTCAGTACAGAACTAGAGTCAGGGGCAAAAACCAAGGTCTCCATGCAATCTAAACATTGAATAACATACAAAGCCAATAGATTCAAGTTAACTTCACAAGTCTACAAATATGGCACATCCCATTCAAGAAGACCCAACTTCAATAAAGGTATATAAATCAGAAGCATTATTTCTAACTGTGTTGAACCACCCCATCTATAAGTTTAAGATTTTAGAGAAGGGATATTACTTGATTTAAATTTTGTCCTCGATGTGCTTTCTCACTAGCAAGTTGGATTTATTTTACGTCCAAGGCATACACCAACATTATCTTCGTAAATGGTTACATCAAGACATGAAATCATAATATTTCAATCCTCCAATACCATATTGAACTGCCCAATCTGAAAACTTAAAGTTATTAAAAACTAGACAATCATTTACTCAAATCTAGTCTAAGTACAAGTTAATTTCATTACCTATCAAATGTACGATACATTCACAGTTTTAGTAGTTGGGTAGCCAAGAAATTTGAACCCAAGATTAGTGTTAGACCACTTCACCTATAAGAACAAAATGATTACATAGGGTAAAATTTTTCAATTAAATCTTGTCTTTGCCATTGTAAACATCATCCATTCCGTAGTACATGGAAATAAAATGGAGAAATTTGGAAGCATGCACCAGGAATCTGAAATTATATAGTCAAATATAAATTCATATTTTAATGGCAAGAATTCAAATACCAACCTCAACCATCTACGATATAAAAAATAAAACTCAACAAGTACAGAAGAATTAAATGATGACACCCGTATTCAGCACAGAAACTAGAAATACAGCATAAAAGTTCAAGGCAGAAGATGTTCCTGGAGGACGATTGTAATTTCTACAAAGCTAGAGCTCTTATCTTGCTGAATTGAAATGCATTCGTTAAAATATACTCAAGCAATTATGTCCCATGGGAAAATTCAAAATCGATTTCACTGTCCCAAATTCACAATGGTAGAATTAGCAGTGAATCCATCAGATGTAAAATAATATTTCTCAAACCCCCTCCCTGCTAGGGTGTAAAGGGCTGCCCAAAGTAAAAAAATCCACGGCCAAGTAAAGCCTCCATTAAAACAATTTTGGAATCAATTGAAAAGCAAACCTAAATTAAAAAAAAAAAAAATTGAACAAATAGGCATGCCCTGCAATTCTCTTGACAGGCCACACCAACAAAATAATGTTTGTCAAACAACAAACTTTATGGTGTCAAACATATTGTTGGACTTATGCATTTATATTTATTGGTGGACGGGCTCCGCTCAGATTACATAAGAATGACATGATCACAGTCATTAGATCATTGTAACTAGGAAAAGATGACCTGTTCCCAAACTAAGAAGAATGTCAAACATGAAAGACCAAAGACAGAGAAATAAAAAGCGTGCCAAAATAATAAATTGTTTCGATTAAGAAAGTAAACTTAAAAATATTTAGTTGTAGCAAAAGACAATACTCAATCACAAATGTAATAGTAACCCCCACAAAATGATTCAATAAATTTAAAAAAGAAAGAAAAGAAAAAAAGGACTGAATTTGCAGTAATTCCAAAGTATATTTTCATCTTGTGTGGTTATGATGGGGTCCTAATTTTATCTAATTTTACTGTATTTAACTTAACTGATAGCCCTTTTCTGAATTTCAAATTTTGCAAATGCTTTTTGCAGTTATCTAGTTCTAACATTTTCTGGTTAACTAGATCTTCAATGTTCTTAAGGGGAGATATTTAAATAACATTTTTAATAAGGACAATTTAGGTATTATTTTTTCCCTTAAAAAATATCTCGGTACTGTTAAAAGAGAATTTGTGCCGAAAATAAAATAAAAATAGGAACATTAAGCTCTGGGGTGTTTCAGGAGTGTCAATATTTTTTAAAAAAATGATGTAAGCTCATCATAGAGCTGAGTCAATAAATCTAATGAGAGAATATGAAATCAGAAAGGTCAAAACAGATATTAAAAGAGGATAGAGCGGGAAAAGGGATAGAAAACCTCTTGTTCATGTCAATATCAGCTTTCTTGCAGACAATATTAGCGAATCGACGACCGATACCCTTAATTGACGTCAGGGCAAACATGATCTTCTGCTTACCATCCACATTCGTGTTCTGCACACGAAGAATGTGCTGGAAATCCTCATTTGCTATCAGCGACTGTAAAATTCAGAAATCGACAAAAGTTATAGATCAATACCGAGATCAACAGAAATAGATGTGTGTTAATGTATCACTGTGCAGAGAGATATTAACCATGACTGAAAATAGGCCGATTTGTATGGGACGGCTGATTAACTTCGGAGGAGAAAACAAACACTAAACCCTAATTATTATTTTGAGGCGCGCAAAGGCTTATATATCGTAAAATGGAAGACTACTTTGTAAATTCACATTGTGATCCATAGTATTTTAAGGGTTGTGTTGTCTTACTCGTTGTTTTAACTTTTCTTTTGGCCAAATTCTTGGCTCCAAATTTCAATTAATTAGTGCATTTTGATCTTAATAATAATTCATATCAAAATATTTTGCTTTCATGTTTTGAAATAAAGAAAAAATATTTTTCACATTTCTTATTATCTACCTTTAAAAATATGTTGGAAAAATAAGTTATTCTACGCCATTTCAATGGACTTTTGGATATAAAATTGTTATCATATACAAAATGTGTTAAGTAATTGAAAGTTTTTTTGATAAAAATGACATGAAAAATTATTAAGGACATAAGTTTTATAATGAGTAAAAATTAAGAACATTAAGTACAATACAATGTGATGCAAAAATTAAAAATTGTTGTGTAAATATAATTAGCCAATATTTTATTATTTTTATTTTTATTTTTGGAAGCTTTTTATTTTGCAAATATATACCTTCTTAATGGAATTACACTTTTGGAAAGAGTGAAATTATATTTTTTTGTAGCTATTTAAATATTTTTATTTTTAATATTTGTATATGACTTGTAAACTAATTTTAAATAAACAATGGTATATGCTACAAATGTTTTAAATGTCAAGCAAATTTGTACAATGCTGTTGAAAATCATAAGATGGTTGAATCACATAGAATTCTTAAATTTGGAGTACTTTTTGGTTCACTCCAATATTTTTTTTTTTTTACTCTTTATTAAGGGTGTTAAATAGGTCGTGTCGAGTCCTTGGCTCGCCCGTTAGGCTTGGCTCGACTAGACCCACACACGAGTTGGTTCGTGCTCTCTTAGGGTAAGCACAGCACGAGGTAGCACATTTGAATTATTTTTTTTCTTGCTTGACTTGACTTGTCCTAACACTTTTTAATTTAAAAATGATTTCTTTAATAGTGTTTGCAAATTAAGTCGATAAAATCATTGGTTGAAATATTTGACTTGCATAAATATTGCTAAAGATATTCCTCCTGGTTGCACTGTGCACTGTAAATCACTCAAAATATAGTAACACAATGTATCAAAACAATTCTTAAACATCAGTCCTAAGTGTCATATCAATTTACGATACTTGTAGAATTTAGATCGTATTTTAGCACACGTTGATGCTCATAGCATTACTCTTCGATAATAATTAAAATAAAGGACATAAACAATATCCAGTATGAGATAACTGAGAATACGAAGAAATAATAACAAAAAAAGGGAAAAATGGTATTTAACCAATCTGTATTTATAGACCAGAAAAGAATGGGGAAATTTGTATTTTTCGTCCAAAACCCTTGCAAATGTAACAGAATTACCACTAGTTCCCTCCATTTTAACGTGATTTGCTCCTCTCAAAAAAAAGAAGAAGAGAGTATTATAACAACAGAAATAAAGAAAATTGCAAATAGAGTCTTAACAATTTTTCATATAGTAGAAATAAACTTTAAATAAAATAATTAAATACATATCAACACATAAAATAAAATTTTAAAAAATTTCATCTTCACCGCATCCATCCACTCCACTCACTGTTTTTTTGTTGATTCTTTGCATAAAAGTAAGACTTGAATTTAGGAACAGATATAACTCTCCTATGGGTAAATATATTTTCAAGTGTTCGTTTTTACTCAAATTCTCGTCCTTAATCATCTAATAATTTGCAACACTGTCCTGATTATAATTTTTTTCAAATATTCCATTAGTCGATTTTTTATATTTAATTTTTTCGTATCTAACATATGATAGACAATAAGTATTTTTATGCATGTCTAACGAATTTATGGACAATAATCATCTGTACAAGATACCCCAGTTGATGAAATGTTGATAATAAAGATATAATTATAAAAGTTGAACATGACAGTTAAACGAGCGACCCGTAAATATAATTACTCTTTATTTTTAGTTTAAACAAATAATAAAAATAAAAGTTCAACAAAATATTTACCCTTCGTCCGTTCTCATCCGTTATCATAGACAAGACGTGCCTTGAAGGTTAAAGATAGAAATGTGACATGGCAATGATCAAACTCACTAATATCATTTTGAGAAATGCTAACTGTACACGGGAGTTGACACTCCCGTATACACGCCCCTCACAAGAGGGGGGG
>CAIGRP010004300.1:0-28254 GCA_903798385.1 Fraxinus cuspidata
ATACTTCCAATGGTTACGTAAGATGTTCATGTGGAATTGACTTTACCACCAAGTTATCAATATTATCAATCTGGAAACAAGAGTTGGATTCAGATGGATACTTCATTGTTTTGAAGACGTTGAAAGTAACTTTCTCATCCTTCAGTTTCAAGATTAACTGTCTTTTGTGTAAATCAATCAAAACTTTTCCTGTAGTAAGGAATGGCCTTCCCAAAATGATTGGAATATTCCGATCTTCTTCCATATCTAATACGATGAAATCTGTGAGGTAAATGAACTTGTCCACGTTCACCAAGACAACTTCAGTAATCCCCAATGGATACTTTATGGAGTAGTCAGCTAGCTGCAACTATATTGTGGTTGTTTTGATTCCTAGTTTCTTGTACAAAGACAATGGTATTAAATTTATACTCGCGTCAAGATCGTATAAAGCATGTTCAAAATATTTATTTCGTGTGGTACAAGTTATAGTAAAACTCTCTAGATCATTGAGCTTAGAGGATAATTTATTCTATAGAAGTGCACTGCACTCCTCAATTAGCATCACGGTCTCATAATCCTCCAGCTTCCTCTTGTTAGTGAGACTTTCCTTCATGAATTTTGCGTAACTAAGCATTTGTGCTGGAGCATCCACGAATGGAATGTTGATGTTCAGCTTTTTAAACACTTTAATAAACTTGGAAAACTGTTTGTTCAGTTTATGTTTATGCAGTCTCTGTGGAAATGGAACTGGGGTTTCATATTCTCTAATAGGAACAACCGTTTTAGCCTGTGGTATGTTTGAATTCTCTTTCAAACTTTTCTCAATTGATTTTTTAGATTCCTCCACTTCCTCCTCATTTAAAGTAGGCACTTTATTTGACACTACTATTGGTTTTTTTACTGTAATTTCAGGCAGTTGTATCCTACATCTTGTTGTAATTGCTTGCACATGTTCCTTTAGATTAGTTTCTATGTTGCTAGGTAGGGCTTCTTGTGGTCTTTCTGAGATAGTATGGGTCAACTGACTTATTTGAGTTTCCAACCTCTTTATGACTGTTGAATGATTTTGCAAAGTTGTTTTGGTCTTTGCCATATATTGTTCGGTTTCTATATAAATTTGCCCAAGATATCTTCTAGTGATGATTTTTTCTCTTGCTCTTGAAAACTAGGAGAGGCCGCTGCTAATTATTTTGGTTGTTGCTCCGGGAGAAGTTAGGGTGATTACGCCAACCTAAGTTGTATGTATTGTTGAATGCATTATTGGTTTGGCATTGATAATTTTGTGCATAGTTAACTTTTTCTGTCTCTTGAGATGCAATATAGCATTCTCCACTATTGTGAGCTCCACCACATATACCGCAAACCAAAAATTTCGTTTACACTATTTTTGCTAAATTTCTCGTAGTCAAGTGATCTATCACCTTTTTCTCTAAAGCTGACATCTGCACTGATAATGTCGAGAAAGCATCTACCTCATGTATACCCATGCTTCTTATGTGTGGATCTTTCGGAAGGCCATAAGACATTGTTGGCTGCCATTGTTTCATATAATTCCTAAACTTCATTGTATAACTTTAATGTGATAGATCCATTTGAAGCTACATCCGCCAATATACGACATGATGGGTTCAAACCAATGTAGAAGTACTAAACTTGCATATTTTCTTAATACCGTGGTTAGGACACTTTCTGATTAGGTCCTTAAACCTTTCCCATGCTTCGTGAAAACTCTCTAATTTGTCCTGATGAAATGTGGATATCTCGTGTCTTATTTTAGTTACTTGTGACAGTGGAAAGTACTTTGTGACAAATTTTTGTACGAGATCATTCCAGGTCCTGATTCTTCCAGCATGTAGGGCATCCAACCATTCTCTTGCTCCATCTCTGAGTGTATGTGGGAAAAGTCTCAACTTGACTGTTTCATCAAATATCCATGAAAATTGTAATTTTGGTAAATGTCCGAAAAGCGTGAAATGTGATTATGTGGATTCTCAAGAAATTTCCCATAAAATGATACTACATTCTGAAATAATAAAATGATGTTTGTCCTCAATTGAAAGTTTGGTTGCCTTAATAAAGGATAAATAGTGCTTGACTAATTTGGTGCAACATGTGGTGTGATGAATTGTGTAAATGGCAAATCATCTTCATCAATTTCGACTAATTGTTCAACATGTGCCAGTTGCACTTCTCTATTCTATTATGCCATAATGTTCTCTCGTTGTTCCTTAATTCACTGGTTGAAAGTGTGTTTGATTTCTGCATGAAAGGGTACGAGATCACCGACTCTCAAACATCGCATGCAAGGACACTTGTAAAAAAAAGAAAACTAGAATAAAATTTTAAATCAAAACTAGGATTAATTAAAAAAATTAAAGCAAATAAAATAGTCTCCAACAATGACGTCAAAAACTTGTTCGTTAAATTTTGCAAGTGTACGGATCGTGACAAGTAAAAAAGTGGATTTATCAAGTCCGAATATCATCCCACAGAGACTACTATCTCATATAAATTTTTAAACTAACCTAGATTCAATTTATATTAAAATGGTCACTAATTATTAAATCAATTTGTGTTTCCTAAACAAAGTTCTAATAAATTATATAACAAAATCAAATTAACACGTTAGAAAAAATTATGCGATTAAGTAGTTAAGATTTTCGATTTCACTTAGGTTATTTAACATACATTTAATTCCAATTCAATCAATCATTTTTCATACGTGCCAACGATCAAATTCACCGGACGTAGTTAGTAAACAAGTGATTTTTCAGAGTTAAACGCAACCTTGAAGGTAAGATAATGAAGTACAAAGCCAAACTTGTTGCAAAAGGATTCTTGCAAACATCAGGTATTGATTATCATAAAACTTTTAGTCCAATTATAAAAGCTTCTACTCCGAGGATAATTCTTGCAATAGCAGTCTCAAAGGGCTGGAGTATCAGACAAGCTGACATAAATAACGCTTTCTTGAATGGGAAACTAGATGAGGAAATCTATATAAGCCAGTCAGAAGGTTTTGTTGATAAGGCGAATCCTACCTTTGTGTGAAAACTTAAAAATGCTCTCTATGGACTCAAGCAAGCTCCTAGATCATAGTACGAAAAATTGAATAAGACTCTTCTTGAATGGAAGTTTTCAAAATCCAAGGCAGACAGTTCTTTATTTTTCTACATGAATCAAAGGCGAGTAATCTTTGCCTTAGTATATGTTGATGACATAGTAATAACCGGCAATGATCATAAAATGTTACAGAGTTTTATTGACAACATGAACACTCAATTTTCACTAAAAGACATGGGTGAACTACATCAGTTTCTAGGAATAGACGTAAGAAGGCATGAATCAGGTATGCACCTCACTTGGATCAAGTACACTAAGGATTACTAAAAAGGTTCAATTTTGAGCATCTTAAACCTTGTGCAACGCCTATGACAGTAAGCAAATGTATCTCCAAAAATGAAGGAGAAAATATGGCAGATCCCTTCTTATAAAGAAGTGAAATAGGTGGTTTGCAATGCTTAGCGCACACACACGGCCTAATATAACCTTTATGGGTGAATAAGATGAGTCAATTTTTTCAGGCACCTTCAGACACACATTGGAAGGCAGTGAAAGGATCTTCAGATACCTAAAAGGGACAATTGAACAAAGCTTGTGGATTTATATAAGTGATAGAATGGATATTACTATTTTTGCTGATGTTGGCTAGGCATCATGCCCTGATGGAAGGAGATCAACAGCAGGGTATTGTGTCTATTTGGGAGATACATTGGTGATCTGGTCTTCAAAGAAACAACAAGTTGTGGCTAGATATAGTACTGAATCAGAATACAGAGCTCTAGCTCAAGCAACTGCAAAGATAACTTAGATTGAATCGTTGCTCAAGGAAATTAAGTTGCATTATGTTTCACCTCCTACACTATGGTGTGACAATCTTAGTTCTAGTGTCTTAGCCTCAAATCCAGTTTACCATGCATGAACAAAGCACATTGAGTTAGATATTCACTGTGTCAGGGATGAAGTTCTCGAAAGGAAGCTAAAAATACAATATGTTCCATCATCAGACCAAATTGCAGATTTATTAACGAAGCCCCTTGCAAAAACTAGATTCTTATTTCTCAAGGACAAACTTGGATTAAAATATTAGACTCCAACCTAAGGGAGGATGTTGAAGTATACACCTATGATATCATCCAGAATCTGCATGTGAACTAGTTGTGTACGCATGGAAGCTATGAGCTGCTATTGTGCACCTTTGGGACCACAATTGAGTAGTTATAACTGAATTGATTCTCACGTGTATATTGTATTCATTTTGCTTGCTCACCACTCCAAAATGTGTGTGTGTGTGTGTGTTGTATCTTGTTCATTGTAAATTAATTTAATTGAATGAAAACAATCTTCCCAATTACTTAAGTGCTCTCTGTCTTTCAATTTTTGCTATTTCATCAACTTTAACTCAACAAGTGCATATACATACCTATTGTTCCAGGCATCTGAAAGTGCCTATTTTGAACATGCATTTGAATCTCAATTCTTGACCTATTTGTTAAATATCAATTTTCGTCCTAAATTACTCATCTAGTATTTTGCAACACAACTTGAATCACCTCAAATTGATGCGTGTAGAGCTCAAACAAAGCCCTGAAAGTTACACCCAAACATGATGAAATCTAAAATTTTCAGTTTTCATTTCAACTTTGGGTCCTAGTTTCGGGTTTCCTTGTGATTTAGTCCCTTAATATATTCCATATCTATCTATAAACATTCATTTAGGTCCCTAACATTTAATTTTGGTCCCTAAACTTAATTAATCATAATTTCTTAATAACGTTACTTCGAAATACTTATAGGCTTTAGAGAAAGTTCCTAACCTCCAATTTTTTTGCCCCTAAAGTAATTAAAAAGTACCTCAAAGTTTTTAAGATGTTACAATCACACCTTTTTCTGAGAATTTTAATGACGAAATTCTCTTAAATAACTCAAGAATTTTTCTCTCATTTCACTTTCCATTTCCCAGGTTTCTTTTAACGACGAAATTCTCTCGAATAACTCGAGAATTTTTCTCTCATTTCACTTTCCATTTCCCAGGTTCGCTCCTCCATAGAATTTTGACCAGTTGGCATTCTTTATTTCAAAGACGCTTTGTTTCCTGCATTAAGATCTTAACTGGCCTTTCTTCGTAGGTGAAGTCGACATTTACATCAATAGGAAATTCTTGCAGGATATGTGATGGACTGGAGACATACTTTCGTAGTGCCGAGCATGAAATACATTATGCACTTAACTTAAAGAATTTGGCAGGTCCAACTTATAAGCGACTGGTTCGTTTATTTTCTTAACTTCAAAAGGTCCAATATATCATAGCGTCAATTTTTCTCTCTTCCCAATCGTAATTAATCTTTCCATCGAGAAAATCTTATCTCCTACTTCATTATCCAATGGACGTCATCTTTTATTTTCATAGCTCCTTGTCGATCTTAAGCAACAATTAAGTTCTTTCTGATTTTCTCGTCCATGGATAACATGTCATGTACCATTTCGGGGCCTAATCATCGTCTATCACCAACTTCATTCCAATAGAGAAGTGATTTGCAATTTTTTTCCATATAGTGCTTCATAAGGCAGCATTCTAATTGAAGCTTGATAGTTGTTATTGTACGCAAATTCCATTAAGGACACGTATTGACCCTAACTTCCAGTGAATTCTAGCACGTTGGCTCTAAACATATTATCCTCTCCAATGGTCTGTCTATGTCTATGGGTGGTATGGAATGCTCAAGTGTAACTTTGTGCCGAGAATTTGTTGTGAATTTTTCCAAAGATGAGATAAGAATCATTGATCGCAATCAGATACAATTGACACTGGGACTCCATGTAATCTAACGATATCTCATACGTATAACTCTCTGTATTGTTCCATTCTGTACATTGCCTTCACATGTAGGAAATGTGTTGATTTCGTTAGGCGTTCTACTATTACCCAAACTGAATCGTAGCCTTTAGGTATCTTAGGGAGTCCGATTACGAATCCATCGTAATATTCTCCCATTTCTATTCAGGAATAGACAACGGTACCAGTTTTCTAGCTAGTTTTTATTCTCTATCTTTACTTGTTGACATATTAAACACTTTGTGATGAAGTCGGTGATTTTCTTTTTCAATCTTGGCCACGATTTCGATCATGGGTGCATTGAATATAATGTACCATGCGCTTCTTGTAGGATCTCTATAGTAATTCGTCAGTTCAAGGTACATAATGTCTGCCTTTGTATTTTTAGATTCCATTTCATCTGTTGAAGTTCAAAACTCGGTTGATCTTCTTTTTGCTATGATCTATCTTATTTTGTTAGCAAATCCATCTTCGTTTGTGCTGCTTTAATCCATTCTAGTAATATTGATTGCATTGCCATAGCTATGATCCTCAATTACTTGAAGTAAAATTTTCCATACTGAAATTTTCTTTTTCCTTGCTCAATTCCTGTGACTTCTTTGGAGTCTTACGACTTTAAGTGTCTACCACTATGTTAGCTTTCCTAGGATGATAACTAATCATGCCGTCATAATCTTTTATCAATTCTAAGCACCGTCATTGTCACATGTTTAAATCTTTTTGTGTGAAAATGTACTTCAAGCTTTCATGATCATTATAGATTTCAAACCTTTCTCCATACAAATAACGTCTCCACATCTTTAGTACAAACACTATCGCGGCTAATTCCAAACCATGTGTTGGGTAGTTCCTTTTAAACGGCTTCAGTTGTCTTGATGCATAACCAAAACTTTACCATCTTGCATTGAGACACATCCTAGATCTTTCTTCCAGGAATCAATGTATATAGGAGCTATTGTGAACCTTCCTTTTAGCTTTTGGAAAAACTTTTCACACTCATTTGACCATTTGAATGGGACAATTTTTTGCGTTAATTGAGCTAATGGCATGGCATAGAAAAATCCTTAAAAAATGTTCAATAGTATCCAACAAGGCCTAAGAAACTTCTGAGTTCCCTAGGTGTCGTAGGTCGTGGCCATTTGAGAATTGCTTCAATTTTGTTTAGATCTAGTGCAATTCTTTGTTTTGAGATAACATTTCCCAAGAACATGACTTTTTGAACTAGAGTACAAATTCTTTTCTTTTAATATTTGAAGTAAAATCCTTAGATATTAGGCAAGTTTTTCCTGTGTGCGAGCATAGATTAAAATGTCGTATATGAAAACGATGACAAATTGATCCAAGTATTCCTTGAACACTCGATTCATTAGATCTATAAATGCAGCATGGGCATTCATTAATCCAAAAGGCATTACCAAGAATTCATAGTGGTCATAATGCGTTCGAAAAGCCATTTTGGAGATATCTTCTTCTCGAAATTTTAATCCACTGCAAAGAAATATCTTAGAAAATACTATGGATAGTTTTAACTTATCAAACAATTCATCAATTCTTGGTAAAGGATATTTTTTCTTAATTGTTACTTTATTCAACTCATGATAGTTGATACACTATCTCATCGATCCATCCTTTTTAACAAATAACACTGTTGCTCCCCATGGCAATTCGCCCGGGCGAATAAATCCTTTTCGAATAAACTCATCCAATTGATTTTTCAGCTCTTTAAGTTTAGACGAAACCATTCTATATTATGTTTTAGATATTGGGTTAGTCCTTGAAATTAGCTCGATCTTGAATTATATTTCCCGATCTGGTAGTAGCCTAGGTAGTTCTTTAATAAATATGTAGGGAAACTCCTGAACAAGAAGTGAGGCTGTGATTGTTTCTGATTCAGCCTTAAGTTGGTGAAGGCTAATACAATAACCCATGTTTCCTTTTGCTAATAATTTGGTAACTTTTAATGATGAGATTATAGTCCTAGAGGTTTTCTCGAGTTTAGAAAAGGATATTGATTCCAAGTTAAGTAGGTTTGATGTCTTTGACTTACAATCTATAGTAACCTGGTAAGTAGATAACCAATCCAATCCTAGTATCATTGATAAGTGTATTTTATGCACTTATTCGGATCCTAAAATATTGATATTTGGTAGTTCTTTTGACAAAATATATCCTAAATTATTGTATTTTATATTATATAGGTAATATTCAATGGTTGAACAAGGAATCAAAAGAAATTGGTGAAAATGGCAAAATTCAAAGTTTGAGGACCAAATTGTAAATATTCAATAGTTGATTCGGACCATAAGAAGATACTTTGTAGATTATCAGGAGACAATTGGATGGAACTAGAACTCAAAATGGAATGGAATATGATCAAAATATTATCAAAATCAATTTTCAATCGCACAAGTTATATTCCAGATTTTTAGTCTAAGATTGAGACTCATTTTTTGCAGAGTAAAACTCAGAATTGGGAAAATTCTGCTCCTAGAAAAGCTGTAGCTCTTTGAGTTATATTTTCAAAACATTTTGAATCGTCCCAATCGGATATCAAGAGAGAAAGTTATGGCCAAAATATTGATTATTGTGCAAAGATAAAAAATCCACACACAAAGGCAACTTTCCATTCGATTGAAACTCTTTTGGTAACCAATTTGGACGTGATTTTTAACCAATTTTTGACTCCTACAAATAATAATAGTAGAATACATATGAGAAGCCTCTGCTATTCATATATACGCCAACATTCATCATCAAAAAGAGAAAAAATCAATAGTCTTGTGAGAAATTACAAGCGGGATTGAAAGAATTCATTCAAGTGAAGATCCAACTTGATTTTGGGTCAAGAAGAGAAGGTACAACTAGAAATTCGTCAATAAACCATTGAAGAGATTCACGATTTCAAGATTCGTCTTCATTTTTTCAATTTATTAAGAATTCGGGTTATGTTTTTTCACTTAAGCAAGATTTTTTTTCAACATGCTAGGCTAAACTAAACATTACTAGGATGTGATGAACCCTTGTTATGACCTTTTTTATTTGAATAAATAGAATGATATTAATTTGATTAAGTGTCGGATGTTTATTATTGTTTTTATCGTTTTTTCAATTATCTGGCAAATAGTTGAATTGTTTGTGAATTTTTTTTTATTGTTATCGAGAGACAATAAGATTTAAGCACATAGGAATAAACATTGTGAGGTTCGATAGGGGGATAGAGATATACATCCATGCTTTGCATGGCTGATGAAGATGTTCTAGTTTGTTAATGCATTTATCATGTTCGTATTTTTCATCGAGAGATAGGAAGGTCGCATGAGGGGAATATATTTAATTGCTATCGAGAGAAGTATTTAATTAAAAATAGGTACATTGACCAACAAGCATGATTTCAAATCATCATTCTAAATTATTGAATTGAAAACAGATTAACAAGCGAGGATTCTACATCTTAGCAATACATCTCACAAATTTGATAAGTCTTTACTTAGTTTTTGAATTAGTTACTAAATTAGATATTAATTAGTTAAAATTAAATATTGTTATTCGATTAAGGGTATTAGTAGCTTTAACTTTATCAATACATAGTCTCCGTGGGTTCGATACTCTGCACATCATTATATCACTTGTTCACGATCCCGTTCACTTGCGGGAAATTATTTTACATTTTTTTTTAGTTTAGTTAAAAAAATCTAAATTATAGTGTTACCACTTACTTTTTTCGAGAACGTGTATGTGAAGTTCGAGAACCGGTGATTTTGCTCAATTTGACCCGGGGATCGAACGAACATTCAATATTCGAAAAAGATAATAGTTGGAAACACACCAAAAATATAAAGAGAAAGATGTAGCAGAGGGAAATCCAAATCAAATAGTCATAGTGGCTAATCTGGAAGCAGCACAACCGAATGTGGCTCCAGTTAATGAAAATGCACGGCTAATGGGAAAGTATTGTGGAAAGACAATCTAGCATAGTATATCCGATGTTTGGATAGGCCAACTTCCACCTACGGACTGATGTGATAAACATGTTCCAAAATGCGCCACAATTCTTTGGAGAGCTTCAGAGAATCCCAACGCTTCTATATCAAGATTTCTGGACATGTGTGCAACTATCGAGTATTCGGGGGTGTCCAGTAAATCAATCAAACTGAGGCTTTTCCCTTACACGTTGAGAGACAAAGCCAGAGAATGGTTAGACACTTGTCCACCTCAGAGCATTACTACATGGAACCAATTGAGTCAAAAATTTCTTAGCAAGTATTTTCAACCGAAAATGATTGCAAAGCTGAGGAATGAGATTATCACATTCAAACAACTGGACTCGGAATGCTATTCAGATTCTTGAGAATGATACAAGGGTTTACTCCTCCAATGCCCATAACATGGATTGCAGATATGGCTTCAGGTGCAGTACTATTACATTAGTCTAAATCCGATAAGCAGGGCTAATGTAGACTTCGTATGCAATGGTTCTATCACAAAAAGGACCACGGATCAAGTCTACAAATCATGGAGGATTTGGCATTCACTAGTGAACTTTAGCCTAATGAAAGGACGAGTGGAAATAGAGCTATAGGGATATTCGAAGTTGATTCTTTGATGGTAATTTCAGTACAGTTGGCATCATTGGCACAGAAGGTAGATCAAATGAACGTAGCCTAAGTAATAGGACCGAAATGCAAACATTGTGGAGGGAACCATGAGAGTGTTAATTGTAATATAGAATCTCCTTTTGCTCAGATAATGGAGGATGTGAATTACACTCAGAATTTCCAATGGCAACAACACAATCCATATCCTAACACCTATTACACAGGCTGGAGAAATTACCCAGGTTTTCAGTGGAGCAATAACCTGGGTGCTCAGACCGCACCACAGCAAACTGTACCGCCAGGTTTTCAGCAGAATGAGAAGAAGTCTTCATTAGAAGATCTTTTGACTAGGTTGGCGGAAATATCTACTTAACACATGCAATGTACGAATAAAAGCTTGTAAGTTTAGGGAGCTGCCATAAAAAATTTAGAAAATCAGATGGAACAAATAGCGAAATCACTTTCAGAGAAACCACCAAGAACACTGCCTAGTGACACTGAGATAAATCTTAAACAGCAGGCAATGACAGTGAAGGTTGTGGAGAAAGAACAAATTGAGGAAATAACTACCCGCATTGGAGTTCAACTGCCAGAGATTAATGTAAAGAGACCAGTTGCTACAAAAGAAAAAGTAAAAATCACGATTGAGGAGAAATTTGAGGAATCTGAGCAAAACAAAGAAGTATAGATAGAAAGAGCATCAGAGAGTCCAAAAGATTAAAGAAATTGCTCCTACTAAAGAATTTGTACCAACACTACCTTCTCCACAAAGACTGCAAAAGAAAAAGTTCGATGATCAATTCAAAATGTTCCTACATATGCTGAAAAAGCTCTACTCAATATCTCATTCATCGATGTTATACGATAGGTCCCGATGTATGCAAAGTTCCTGATTGATATCTAAGAAAAGAAAGCTTCCAGACTTGGAAGAAGTGGCATTAATCGAGGAGAGCAGTGCAAGGCTGCAAAATAATTGCCACAAAAACTTAAGAACCCAGAAAGTTTCACTTTACCTATTTCACTAGGCAAAGAATTTCATTTTAATGCTTTATGTGATATAGGTGCAAGTATAGATTTAATGCATTTGTCTACTCTTAGGAGATTTCGAATTGGGAAAGTCAAAGGATTGAATGTAACACTGCAACTGGCAGATATGAGCATCAGATACCCATGTGGCAAGGTTGAGGATGTGCTAATCAAGGTTTGGAAGCAAATATTTCCGGCGGACTTCCTTATTATGGACCTCGAGGACAACCAAAATTTGCCAATTATCTTAGGTCTACCCTTTTTAGCAACATGTGGAACTTTGATTGATATGGAAAAGAGTGAGCTGATTGTGAGGATGGAGGACACACATGAGATCTTTAAATTACATAATCCACCCAAGCAACCATTAGTCTTGGAGGAAGCCAAATATGTTGTTGAAGAAGTTCAACAAGGGTCCAACGAGATAAAACTTAAATGTCTAAGGAGATTTGGATGAGATAAGAATGGAGAGTTCAAAGTTTGGAGAGCAAAAAGAGGATGCAAGGATAGAAATTGCAAGGAGTGTAAGGTTGCAAAATCCTAGCGTGAGCCACCGTGACCAATTTATTCATACAGTCTAGTAAAAGACTATAAATTAAGCGCTTGTTGGGGGTAACTCAACTTAAGCGTATTGCATGTTACGTAGCTTTATTCTTGATTAATATGCTGCATTACTTATAGGCATATTTGAATTTAAAGGGTGTCACCATTTTATCATGTTTTCCCTTAAGCCATTGCATTTATTATTGGTTGTTTTTAGTTTTGGGCTAAGTAACTCATGTTATAGGTTATTTGATCTTTATTGTTTGATTTGACCTCAATTTGCAGGAACATGACGTCGCAAAATACTCAAACCAGCACAAATCAATGGGAAAGCATGATAAAGAAGATTGTCTATCGGTCACACATAATGCCTCATACCTTCAACAGAAAAATTCGGGAGTACCTTCTTCCTTTTCCTCCATGTCCCCTTATATTCTTATTTATACTTTATGACATTGAGGACAATCTCGATTTTAAGTTTGGAGGTGGGAGAAACTTTGAATTTCTACTTTTCGTGTATTTGTGTATTTGTTTTTTGCTATTACTTTAGTATATAGAAAAATATAAAAATTCAAAATTTTCAACAAAAAAATTAATAAAATATATATAAAATAAAAATATATTTTTTCTTGTTGCAGGTTGTGTGAGTCAAATAGTGGCCGACAACAATGATTAAATTTGAGATTTGATGTTAATTTATAAACTGCGAATATGCTGCATATTAGATTGATTGAGACTTAACATTGCAAAACTTGATATTATACGTGCACTAGAATTAAGTTGGACATTGTGTTGCTAAGAATTGATTCACATAATTGATAGGTTGATATAGTTGGACATAGATGGTTTACCCAAATCATAATAAATTAATTATCCTTATACCAAATTTAGCACAGTTTGGAGTTGATTTTTGCTGTTGTAAGAAGATATGGATGTGGATAGGGATTTCATGTGTGAAATTTTTTTTGTGGATTGTCTTAGATTAACGGAAAAAAATTGGGTGAAAATCTTAAGTTGGAGGTCAGTTTACTTGAATAGGTATTTGATAGAGACCATTGCACTGATCAAGGCATGAAAAAAATGTGAAAATTTTCTTCTAAGCATTTTTTACTTGGGTTATTAAGCATGTAAGAATGTTTAAAATTTAGTGCCCAAAAGTCATCTGATTTGGGAGTCATCAATCTAAAGCATGTGACATGGATCATTTATAAAACTTAAAGGAGAGAATACAAAAAAAAAAATACATTTGAAAATCATAAAAAAGCAAGTGCATAAAAATAGAATAATAATAATAATAATAATATTAATATTAATAATAATAATAATAATAATAATAATAATAATAATAAACTAAATGCCTTGGTTAAGCTTCAAACACTTGTTTGTAGGAATTTGACTTCTGATGAAGGATAATTAGCCGAATTGAGACTTGGATGTCGAAGCAATCAAATAATTGGAGAATCCTTGTTTATTGATGTGTTGACTTACAATTAGTAGGGTCCACCTGAACTAGAGTGAGTGAAGATAGTAACTAAAAAATTCAACCCTAGATTACACACTGAGAAAAGAGTGTTTAAAAAAAAAAAGAACAAGTTTGGAAGTGTGTGNTTGATGTGTTGACTTACAATTAGTAGGGTCCACCTGAACTAGAGTCAGTGAAGATAGTAACTGAAAAATTCAACCCTAGATTACACACTGAGAAAAGAGTGTTTAAAAAAAAAAAGAACAAGTTTGGAAGTGTGTGAAACATACGAGAAGTGAAATGATATATTTGACCACAAAGGGTCGGCAATTGAAGCAACTTACTAATTCATGACTATCTATTTAGTTTTTCATACACACACACACATTAGTTTTACATTGAAAATGTGAATATTGGTTTGAAATTGTGACTTTGAAGCAGTTTGAAGATTTAATATTGTAATTTTAAATACTAAGATAAAAAAAAAACTAGATTGTCTAACCAAATATTTTTTCATGCTTGTGTGTTTTTTGTTATTTAGGTTATAATTTCGTTTGAGGACAAACAAATATTTAAGTTTGGGAGTATTTGATAAGTGTATTTTATACACTTATTCGGAGTCTAAAATAGCAATTTTGATAGTTCTTTTGACAAAATATATTAAATTGTTGTATTTTATGTCATATAGGTAAAACTCAATGGTTGGACAATGTATTGAAAGAATGAAGCAAAAATTTGTAAAAATGACAAAATTCAAAGTTTGAGGAACAAATCGCAAATTCAATAGTTGATTCAGACCACAATATGGATTAAACTAGCCTGTAATATAACATAATATCTCCACTTCAAATATACAAAATAAATTGGGGTCCACTTGCCCCTCCAAATAAGGTAAAATGATTATTAAATCAAACTTGCTAGTAAGTGAGTAACGTGATGTCTATAAAATTATAATGTAGATAACGTGATATACGTGCTGACATTAGTGAAAATAGTATTACGACATGCTAGCAATAATGTGACATGCGTACTCTGTAGCACTAATATGACACATATGATAGCAATAATAATGTAATGATATTAAGATACTAGTATCACAATAGTCCCTCAAGTCTAAGCTGAATATTTATATGCTGGTCAAACTTGAAATATTAAGTCATTGTAATGAAGCTAATGTAGAGACGAGACTAAATATATAAATAGTTGTCTTGATACTAATGCAGAGGCTAACTTTGAACTGAATATAAACAGTTGTGATGAAGTTGACATCCTTACACGGAGTATCGCATCCATGTCAAGAGCTTATTCCAAGTGGATGGTGCAACCGTGGAAGGCATCATCTCCGTAGGTATCCGAGGTGAGACCTCTTGGTTTAGGAACCAGTTGGTTGACGTGCCTCTCACCTCTCCTTTTGAAGTGGACATCCTTGCATATAGGGTACACATCCATGGCAAGGGTTTTTCCCAAGTGGATGGTTCAGTCGTGGGAGGCATCATCTTCATAGGTATAAAGGTGGGCCCTCCAATTTCCTTACGAAATGGTAAATGACTTTTTTACATGGTAGATGGTTCATCCATGCCAAACTTGCATGGTTGATGGTTCATTCATGCAGATGATAATGTAAGCTTACTGAAGATAGATGTAAATGTGTGACATAACTGAAGCAGAAATAATACTTTGACAGATAGGTTGTTGTGATGTAGCTAAAGCAAGGCCGTTAATAGATCTCTGAAGATAAATATAACTATGATATAGCTAATGTAGAGGCATGATGAGCTCTCTGCTATAGTCCTGCATGGTGGGGAATCTTGAAGATCGAAGAATAAACATCGAGCAGGAAGCTCGTCTCAAGCTAATGGAGACTTATAAGCTAATCTCGAAAGGGTGAGGTCCTATAGTTGTGCTAAATGATAGAAAGAGTCCTGAAATGGAAGCATAAGTACAATCATTTCGCATGGCAAGGCATCTCAAAGTGTGGAATAAATATTGAGCTGGTAGCTATCTCAAACTATCAAAGATTTATAAGTAGGCGCCGAATGGACTAGATCTTACAGCTAGGCTCGACGGGAGTGAGAGGGGAGGAATAAGCATCTCGCGAAGTAAGAAATAAACATTGGGCGAGAGGGGAGTAAACATCTTGTGATGTGAGGAATAAACAATTCGTGAATAGCTCTTGAACTATTGGAGACTCATAAGCGGCCTTGAATAGAGGAGGCCTTACAGCAAGGCTCGACTATAGTAAGAGGTGAGGAATAAACATCTCATGAAGCCAAAAATAAGCATCTAGTGAGGGTGAATAAACATCCCGCAAATAGCTCTCGAACTATTGAAATCTTATAAGCTGACCTCGGATAGACAAGGTCTTATAGCTAGCCTCGATGATAGTGAGGTGCAAAGAAGAAGTATCTTACGAAGCTAAGAATAAGCGTCTGGCAAAGCAAGGAATAAACATCCTGCAAATAGCTTTCGAACTATCGAAGTCTTATAAGTTGGCCTCAAATGAAGAGGCCTTATAGCTAGCCTCCCCAATAGTGAGGCACATGAACAAGTATCTCGCAAAGCCAGGAATAAATATTTGACAATGAGGAAAATAAGCATCACGCAAATAGCTCTCGAACAATTAGAGTCTTATAAACTAGCATCAGATGACGAGATCTTATAGTTAGACTTGACAATAGTGAGACGCGAAGAACAAGTATCTCACGAAGCCAAGAATAAGCGTCTGGCGAGGCAAGAAATTAACATCCCTCGAATAGCTCTAAAACTATCAAAATCTTATAAGTTGGCCTCAAAATGACGAGGTATAATAGCAAGCCTCGACGATAGTAAGGCACGAGAAACAACCATCTCGTGAAGGCAGAAATAAGTATCTGACAAGGCGGGGAATAAACATCATGCGAATTGCTCTCAAACTATCGGAGTCCTATAAACTAGCATCGGAATGACGAGATCTTACGGCTAGACTCGACGATAGTGAGAAGCAAGAAATGAACATCTCATATATGATTCTAAGAACAGCTCCTTTTGCAATGGCAAACACGTCGACGACGTGTCCCTTCCTTGATTCAAGGAAAGACGATTCCAAAATACCGCATCTTTCTTTATTCAAGGAATGAGTCCATGAGGACTCCAAGATACATCATCTTCCTTTATTCAAGGAACGAGGACTCCAAAAGATATCACATTTAATAATAAGAAATTCATGAGTTATGGCTCGCCTTCAATGATGCGAGGTTTTACATTTTGCCTCGAATTATAGATATGATGATCAAAAGGGCCTTTGAACAAGAGAAATCCAAGAAATCCTATATATCTGATTTCTTTGGCAGGATAAAAACTTATATTCCATTAACAATATCAACAAGAATTATAGTAGTTCATTGTTCACAGCTTTCACAGTTCATCATTGTGGATATTGTTTCAACTCATGAACAAATCGAATGTACGTCTATGTGGACCTAGCAAGCAAAATAGAAGATTTTTGCCACCTTAAACTCAAATTTTCACATTGATTCTTCAAATATCGGGATCCCAGCCGAAAGTAGCAACAAAGAAAAGTACTTGGCGCTAACATAATTTTGCAAGTCAATAGTGGATAAATTAATGTAATTTGATGCTTTGGAAATGAAGGTGTGCCCTGCCTCCAAATTATTGTGAACAGAATTTCTTCTAACATCCATTAAGTCTCACTCTCCGGATGCCATTTACTTTTGAAGAAATGCTAGTACGGGATTTACCTGAAAAAGAGGCCGCAGGGCTGGCCCATTCAGAAATCCAGAATACGGAAGACAAGCTGAGAATTATTGGAAGTGTATTAATTCGTTTTGACCCAATTCATTATACCCCAATGGAAAAGCCCAAAAGAATTATTGGAAGTGTATGAATTCGTTTTGACCAGAAATTGCATGGAAAAAGCAGCACCTCAATGCGGAGGTTGCCTGAACGGTGTATTACCATTCCCTATGATGCCGGAGGTTGCCTGAACGGTGGTTGCTGGAGTCTCAAACTTAAAGAAAAGTCGAACTTATAACAATAAGCCCAATATATATCTAGTAGATGTCATTGCAGCAGTTGGAGGTGCTTCTATTGCCGCTACCCGCGACGGTGGCTACATATTGGCCAAGGCTTTGTGTAGAATATCTTGAGTATGCCTCTTCTATCCTCCCAAGAACAATGATATTTCTGTGCCTTTAGAAAATACATTTTTAGTTTGAATCCCTTCAACCCGAAAAATAAACAATGGAAACCGGAGATTCAAAATGAGAGTTGTGACATAGTATGAAAAAGACGAAAGAATCAAGGACAACATTTTTTTGTTATTTCAAGCTTGGATTTTGCTTTGTTGCATCCATTTTTCATGGACCAAACATGGCCAGTTTCTTCAACCTTTTTGCCGGAAATAGCCATTTTCATGGCTAGAACAATCGTCATAAAATTCCTTTTTTTAAAGGAGATTTTCAGTAGATATTTTTCTTTTTCTTTGGTGGTTGTCTTTACTTTTTAGGTAGAGAACTACCCAAAAAATTCTCCATTTTCCGGTGACATTTTTTATGTGATAGAATATGGTTAATGTACCGATTTTTCACAGGCATCAATGTGTTGGACTTAAAAAAATGAGTCAACAGAATCTGGATCATATCTCTTCCACGTAGACATCACATGCACACTGAAATACCCCATTAGAAAGCAAAGGCCGCCAATCATGAAAAATATCCAACAACCATTTGCAGTCTGACGATCAAATCAACAGTCAAATGAGAGATAATATGAGTACAAGAAACGAGATAATGAAATTTTGGCTAGGGTTAGAGATTCCATACCTTTTGTGAGCAATGAACATATATATATATATATATATATATATATATGTCGAGTTAGCCAATTTAGGACCCCCTTCGTTGTACGTCTGCCATGTAATTTATATGTATAACAACTTGAACTATCAAACACTCGAGACACAGCTTAATCTATCTTAGAAACAGAGATCAAGTTAACAATTTATTGACTCGGATTTGGCCCTTTCCCCACAAAATCCCTAATCATTCACTTCATATGCCAAGAAAAAATTCTTAGTTGGTTTATTTCAAAATTTCTAGCTATGATACCTAATTTAAATATTTAATTATTAACGAGTTAAAGTTCCCACTATTAAGTCTTTGTTTGAGCTCTCTTCTTTAAAAACTTAGAGTCTGTTCTCTTTACCATTTTCAAGCCGTTTTCTGTTTTCGATTTTTCAAAATAGTGAAAACGTGTTCTCTTTCTCATTCTTGAAAACGCGTTTTTGAAAACAATTTAAAAAAGTGAAAACGTGTTCTCTTTCTCATTTTCAAAAACGCGTTTTTAAAAACAAGTTAAAAATTTAAAAAGAAAATTCAAAACAACAAATTTGTCGATTTGGGTGTTTTCAGTTATAATCAAATCAAAATTTTCAAAACAATTTTTCAAAATGTCAAACAAAACACATTTTCAACAATTTCAAAATGAACACTCAAAACACAAAACTCAAAACAAATTCAAAACTCAAAATTGAAATACAAAGAGAACAACCCCTTATTTTTTCCTAAAACTTATTTTCAACCATATATTTTCCCAACAAAATATCTTTATGCGTAAACCCAATTTTTTTTTCCTATTTTTCAAATACATTCTCCAAAAAATCACTAATACAAAATCTAGCATTTGTTTGGGCCCCATTAAAATTTTAATTCATTTTTCTCTCTCTTTCTATCAATTATACATTTTTCAATAAAATAATATTGCACGTAATTTCAAATTTTTTTTGATAACACATTTTTCAAAAAAAAAGGATTATTCCAACCATTGAAACTGTAAATAATGAAGGTCAAATGTGGCCTATATTCCAAAAAATTTTTTGGCTCAAACAAACTTTGAAACCTACTAATGATCACTCAAAAGAAATAACCCTTGCTTTCCAAATTCTATGGACCTAAATATCAAGGTAACCCTCAAGGTTTTGTGAATAGATATTTTTTCATCAACTAATATTTATTTCTTGAGATATTTAAGAAAAATTAAAGGTGAAAGTGACTCGTGTGATTAAGATTGAGCAATTCTTTCCATGTCCATGAGGTCGTTGAGGTTCTACTTCAAATTAAATAATTAAAATATACTGAGTTTTTGTTAACTTAAATGTATAATATTTTAATCAAATAAAAACTTCTAAAATAATGAAAAGAGCCTTAAATTATATTTCAGAAAACTTTTCTTTGACCACAAAAGAAAATTCAGTGCAAGTAGAATAATATTAATTAAAGCAGCCGGACATGCTTTAAGTGGACCCCTAGCTGCCTACAAAGAAATGTCCCAAGTATATAATATGTTTTGGCGGAAACAAAATGAATTTAACATGTTTAAGATGTTACTTTTATTAGCGACGGTAATTGATCAGGCCGTAAGAATGGTAATAACTGAGAGAGAAATGGGTTGGTGTGGGGGTAGGCGTATAGCGAGGCAATTGCCTCGTTCGGACAGTGAATTGGGCAAGGGTTGGTGCGGAGTAGGGTCGAGGATGGCAATCCTAGTCCCATGGCATGACTCGGATTTTTGGTGTAAATTTAAAAATATAAATATAAAATGAAAAAATAAGATTCGGGTGGAGATTGTATTTTTCGTCCTCTTCCCAAACATGGAGAGACAATACGAGACATGATAAGAGTGTGATATTTTCTCTTCGTCGAACCAGATTATACCTGGAAAAAATATTCTTATTTTTTGTTTCATTCTCTATTCTTTATTTTAAAAATACGATTTAAATTTAGAAATATAAATTAAATTGTAAAAAAGGAAGAAGATGAAGATGATCACGTAGTTTCAGGCAAGGACCATGTTCCTAATCAATTGACTAATTAAGGTCAATAATAGAAAACACAAGGCCGATAAAAGTGTTGACATATCATCCCTAATCTTATATACAATTATATTGCATGTACATTATTTTAAATATCATTGTTTACATCGTGTCACGTAGTAATACATCATTGGACAGCTTAAAAAAACATTTTTTCCGTCCAAAATTTTTTAAAACAAAGGAAATATAAAAAAATGAATATATATTTAGCATTATTCTCTTATATATATACACACACAGGTTAATGTATTTGTCTAGTCTAGTTAGATAAATCATAAATATAGAGGAAAAATAATGTGTCAATCCATTCACGAACAATTGCCCGACCCACAGAGAAGCAGTTGTGAATAGGCAGCTCACCACAAAAGTACACATAAATATATGAGAAATTTGCATTTCTCTTCGTCAACCTTTGAAAATGTAAAAATGTATCCTCAACCTTTCTTTTAGCATAATTCATCACCAAATTTTATCCATTTTGGCCATTAAATGACAAATTTTTCATTCTCTTTAAATGGACAAAAAAAAAAAATTAAAAAGCAACAAAACAACAATTAACAATTATAGAGTCCAATAACATTTCATTTTCCTCAATCAAGCTCATCCATTTACTCTCATCAACACCTATTGCATCCATCCTAATCCACCCCATTTTGCGATCAAACCACAATCCAGCATAGTACAAAATGGATTTGAGGTGGGATGGGTGGTGGCAAGGGTGTCCGTGAGCTTGGTTATAGAAGATGATTTATTTATTTATTGCGTTATGTATATATTTAATTGTTTTATATTAAATTTAAGGTTTGTTTGAACCCATTTTTCTAGAGAATAAATTTTGTAATAATGATTTAAAAAAAAAAGAATATATGTTCAATAATAAGAAAATATTTTGGATTTACATGTAAGATTATTTTATTAGAAAAATGTATAATTTGACAAAAAGTAAATTTTAAAAAATAAGAATCAAACAAGGTTTTATTTATATTTTTTGAAAACTTATGAGACTCAGTTTATAATATTTTTTGGTTTTATTGTTTACTTCTATTTATTTAAAGAGAGAGATAAATTCGTCTTTTAATGATGAAAATGGAGAGAATGATGAGTTTGCTACATAATTAAAAGGTGTGAATGACATACGTTAAAAAAATTGGGGATGAATTTATTACATTTCATAAATATTGAGCACGAAAAACATAATATATATATATATATATATTATGGAGTCATAGTACCACACCATTTTATTATTTTTATGTTTCCTCTGCCACCACCATTACATTCCTTCTCCTCCTTCTCTCCCAATATCTCTCTATTTCAATACTACGGCAAGAAAGAGCTATGAGTGGCGACGAAGAGTGGGTCAAAGCGGCGATGATTGACGATACGATTGTGGTGGAGCTTCTTCTTCGGCTAAACCAATCTCAACGTGCACCGCCGCCGGAGTCGATTAAGCAGCTTAAGTGGAGCGTCCGTCAACGCCGGTCCAGACCTAAGCCGGCTAACGGAGCAAGCCCCACGACGCCACTGTCATGGAGCGGCGGCGGCGGAACCTCTCTTAGTGGCGGCTGTGGTGACCGTGAAGAATCCAGTCATTCTCCTCCTCCTAAACTCGTACACCATAAAAGATCTAAGGTTTGTACATGTGAAATATGTTACACATACAGATAAAAATATATATTATTTAATATCTACCGGCGGTCGATTACTTTTCCAGCCAACGGTGTTATTCGCCGCCGGAGTATCTCCTTTGTTTTTATTTTTCATTAGTGTCTCGTGTCATTTTTCAATGTACGCGGAATTTGTTGATTGACGGAATTACCCCTGTAAATTTTGATATATACTGCCACGCGCCTACGGGGAATCAGATTCAGCCCTATAGGTTTTCTTAGGTTTTTTGACCATGAATATTTGTTTGACCAAAATAACCTTCCACGTTTTCATCTTTATACCTTGTCTGGTCTGTTAGATAGTACAATTTTAATCTTCATTTAATTGATTTTATCATTGGTCACTTTTCTACTCAACCAGCAAGACCTCATTATTATGCGTAGTCATGTGAAACCTCTGAGTTAGCCAAATGACAAAATTACCCCTATATATCGAAAGGTTAAATGTGTCATTTGACTTGTTGAATAGGCCAATTAAAGTTTCAAAGCAGAGTCCATGTCGGGGTCAGCCAAGCCTTAGCCGTCCAAGTCAAACTTTTCCCACCAAATTACCACATTAACCTCAATGAAATTGGATGACGGTGAAGTATAGGGGTATTTATGGTCAATTCACTCAGTGGTTGGGTGGGGTGACGTGGGGGCTGTTAATGCCCCCTGTTTAAACGGTGGCGTGTTTTCGTGGCAAGATAGGTCTGCGTTCAGTTTGGTAGTGTGTTGTAAGTGTTGTACACTTTATTAAGAACTTTTCACTTTTATATTAAGAGGAATGATATAGTGTAGTTAGGACCAATTTATCTTAACTTCCACCTTCAGTGTCTAGTTATCATCCATATCTTCTTGTCTTTATCTTCCAACCATCTGATGCCACTTGTACACAACAAATGCGAACATTACGAGGCACCGCACCAACTGTACCAAGTTATTTTATCATGTGATTCAATCCACAATAAATATACCAATAAAAAAAAATTAATGGTTGGGTTGTTTATGGACACGTGTTACTATCGACTTCAAAGACAAGTGAGGATTCACTTAGGGCCTGTTTGATTCATCATGTTTTCCATGGAACTATTTTTCAAAGTTCCAACTTTTTTGTTGTTTGATAGAAAAATTTTCTTGGAAAAACATTTTTCACCCAACCCCTTTTCCATGTTTTAAATGAATTGGTTTTCCCACCAAAGTGGCGGGAAAGTGGCATCCATGTACCTTTTTTTTTCTTTTTGCAATGGAAACAAATTCTATACCCAATTGTAAAAAAAATTCTCTTTAATGGACAATTTTCATGTAAAACAAAGTCAAACGAATACCAAAAAATCTAAAATTTCAACATTTCCAAGGTGAAAAATTATCCCAATCAAACACAATTAATTGACAATTTTGAGGAAAACAATTCTAGGCAATTCAATTCCCTGAAATTCATTTTTTTTCCACTTAAATTCCAGTCTTGCAATTAAACGGACCCTTAGTACCCATAATGTCATTTGGTTAGTTATATGTACATATAGAATAGTCCTACTAAATTATTTTTCCTGTAGTACTCGTATCCTGTCCCACCTACATGCTATTTAATGCTTGTTTGATCCCTATTTTTTTCAAAGTACATTTTTTTACTTTTTTTCAACCATACATTTTTCAGTAAAATAATATTATACGCAACCCTAAAACTTTTCATTCATTTTTAACTACACATTATCCATTAATCTATCATTCCACAATACATTCTACCCTAAAAATAATGCTCAAACAAGCCCTTGATTTTATTACTAATAGGACAAAATTGGTAAGTGGGACTTTGAGTGACAGAGTTGACACAACCCATTCTTTCTTTATCATATTATATATGATCAGATCTGATTTGTGGACAAGAGTTCTAATGCCTACCGTGGGCGTGGCAACATCACCAACGATGGAAGTATGATGCGGCAACACATGTTGACATGCCACAGTAGGCATTATAACTCTTTATTCATAAATCACGTTGCCACATCAACAGTGGAAGTATGACGTTCCAACACATGTTGCTACGTCCACACTGTGCATTATAACTCTATTCATAAATTTCGTTGGGGCCACAAATAATATTCACTTTATCAGCACTTATTTACCCAGTTATGAACATGACATAGCATGATACCACCTTTATGTTCAAAAGGTGATGATTAGGGCTGTAATTTCTATGCGTGACAGAGTAATACTAGGTTATTTTTATGTATATTGCGGGTCCTAAAGAGGAAACTTTTGGTCAAATAAGTGTAATTTACCTGGGGCTTGAAAATAGCATGTGTAGAAAGTGAAGTTTGTTACATAATATGTGACAAATAAGCATGAATTTTGTTTTGTCGCTGGAATGGTGGGATGGGGTGGGGACCATATTTGTCACCCAAGTATTTGTAGAAACAAGCTAACATGATAATATTATCAAATCTAAAATTTTCGTTTCTTAATTTTTTTATTTGTTTACTTTTTATCCGTTTGTTCTCTCTATTTAATGTGATCTTTTATCTGAACAACAAAGAATTTATGATAACGATCGTATACCTAGTGCTTACTTGGGTATCTAGGTAGCTATGTGAAAGTTCATGTGATTTCATGTGGACCTCAGAAACATGATTCTCGGGATGTTGGTTAAGGTGTAAAACAAAATTCACGTTCACCCACTTCCAACTCTGTTTTGAGTGAACAGCCAGTGCTATAACGCTCGAGAAGTGTTGCTCGATTAGAATAACTTGCCATATTGACAATATTTTTGGTGGGTGCTTTCCCCCAGTTAAATCCTCCCTGGTTTGTTTGTAAGATATATTATACTTATTTAAGGGCCAAAAAAAGACAAGTTAAAGTCTATCTATTATACTGTCCATTAATATCTAAACTAATATGTTGTGCCAAACATGCACTTAGGAGGCATATTTGTCCGAATTTTCGAATATGGAAAATTTTAGCAGCAGTCACATGAGATGTATTAAGGAAGCCTTGAATTTCAATCAAGTGTATGCTTAAAAGTGGATCCTAGTAGCAATCTTAGATGGTTGTTACTTATGTTTCTTGTCTTCAAATTTCGCAGATGTAAATATGTTTATCAACTCGTTATGCATGCTTATTGACAGTAAAGTGTAGTTCACGAGTACCAGCAAATAAATCTGCGTGATTGTATGCTAATTGTTTCCTATATTTATTGCAGGTTAATAACATTAATGAAAAATCGACCATCAAGAGATCAAAAAAGAAGAAGGTGATGATCATGCTGTTTATTGAGCTCATCAAGTGCACACTGAATTCACGTTTTTGTAATGCGCACTTGATATTTCGACGTGTCTTTGATTTCCTGAAAAATTAGTTTCATTCAGATTGTTCGAAGTTTCACAAAACATAAAATGTAAAATGTGTCCTGCTGATATTGGTGTGAAAACTGTTACGGCTAAATGTATATTGATATACTTTAATTAATTTAAAGAATCTAACATGTTTGGTAGGTTATCAGCATTATTTTCTGAGTTGTTTCTCATGTAGGATAAATATGTACTCTAATTAATTCAAAGAATCTTAGCATATTTGGTAAAGTTATCAGCATTATTTTCTGAGAACGTGATGTTGCATTCTTCTTATGTTTTACTGTTGGAATATTCTTAATCAATTTGACACTCGATTCTCTTCAAATATGCAATCACTATACGCCAAAATTCAGGATAACGTTGAGAGGCGCACAGGGGGACGCTTTTGATACAGACTATTAGAAGTTCTTCATGCAAAAGAAAAAGAAAAATATTTTATAGATGGATAGCTTTTAGATGATGAAAGTATGCAAAATAAGCACTATAGTTGTTACTTTCACGAGTTTTCTTTATACTCTTCTTGGTTTTGATTTGCAGACCTTAACTGAACTGAAAGAAGAAGAGTACTTGCTGCTTAAGGAAAGAAGAGAATTGGAGAGGGTACTTTTCTCCTTTGTGCTCGCTATGTACTTATTCACATAAATTTGTAAATTTTCCTACCTTCGAATTGGTATTAAAATAATCATTTCTACACAGGAAATATCAGCATTATGTGTCAATTTGGAGAAACAAAGGGCTACCAATGAAAGCTTGAAGAGAATAAAGGTGCAGTTACCTCGGTTCACTTTGATGTCGTCCTTTTCCATTATGTCTGGTTGATAAAGAAGTCAAATTAGGCTTCATATTATTAATTTTTTGATATCCACATACCTGTTAATTTTTTGAATAAAGTGTGACATATATAATCTCAGTTAGTGTCCCAGAAAATGCTTAAAGTAATTTACCTTCTTTCGCTAAAACTCTAGCCTACCACCGATAGACGGCCAGCCTACTGCTGCCCGAAAAGGAAACTGCATTGATCTGGTTATGTGCTGTGCTATCAGTGTATAGTATCTTAATTCTGTACTTGCAACAACTGGTATTGTGATCCTATTCACTTGTATTTTCTTGATATAATACTTAGAAGGATGGGCAGCCAGCTGAGTGTATAATAGAATGTGACCCAAATAGCCATGGAAGGATTCTCGAAACAATTTGTTTCTTTTGTTTTATACTTGTTCTCACCATTGTGTAGACCTAAAGGATGATGCAATATTGAGTCTTGTGTTTAAAGGAGTGACGTGATCTTGGTACAAGACATTAAAAGATGGAGGGGTAGACCAAAACCAGCACGGCCTGTTATGATTGTTAAGAATCTAATTGCTTTGGATGCTCATGTAGAACTAGTAATTGACAGATGAGATGAGTGGGGCGACAAAGTATATATGTAGCCAACCTCGAATTTATTTAGAATAAGAGTAGTTTTTTTTTTTTTGGTTGTTTTTGTTGTGGTTATCGTTATTGTTTTATATTTGTTCTCAATATAGTGGATTTGGCTTCTTTCGAAGATTTACTTTATTTCTATTGGTGTAATTTGTCGCCTGATATTGTAGTAATACTTATAGTTATATGATGATCCGATATTCTGTTCTGTGCACTCACATGCTTTCTTTCGATTACTCTTTCATCCATGGACATCCACAACCACGAGAAGAATGCTAGACATAAATCAGAAAAAAAAATAGTTAACAAAATGAAATGTCTAGAATTTTGTCAGTGTGTGCGCATCTGATGTTTTTTTATAGCCTGAAAGGCTGAAACTGATGTTATTTTTTCTGAATAGATGGAAATGAAACCAATTCCAGAACAAGGGGCAACAGTTGTATCCGAGCCAACTATTTCTGGTCAAGTTCAGGAAAAGATTGCATCTTGTCATCCTGTCTTTCCTATTACACCGCCTCCAGTTGTCCCTAACAACGTTGTTGGGCTGCAACTCCCAACATCAGATGACTCTCCTGAACCACATGTAGCCGCAACTCCCGTGGTTAAATTCATGCTTCCAGATCTAAATATCACATTCGACGAGGAATCTGGATGTGAAGTTAGCTAGTTGATCAAGCATACAAACCGGAAAATATCTTCTCCAACTGAGTTAGGACAAATATAACATACGACACCTATACTAATGGCGGGATAGTCTTGCTTTCTAGGAAAGCTATTGTAGTTGTATTATAGGAACTAATTAGCCTTGAGGTCAAGGATCTATTCTTTTCGTTAATTTCATGAATGAAGTTCCTATGGGTTAGTGTAAAGATCCTAACTCATTTGATGCAGCCACATTTTTTTCTCACAGCTTTAAACTTGTCCAGCATTCCTTCTATTTTCTTTCTGGGAATGTGGGGATGTAATCTATCTTTTGCCATTGTTAGTAGATATAGTAAACAACGAATTGAATCTTATTTCCAATGATTTCAGGATCCTTTGCAGTGTATGCGCACGTTTGGCTTAGCTTAGAAGTTGAGAAGGATTCATTTTTGCTCATTTTGACAGCCTCAATAGTGATATTGTCGAAATAAACTGGCTTCTTTGATAGAAGCAGAGGCTAAATGCTCAAGGCATCAGAGGAATATAAATTTAATGCAACTATAAATGTCACGTCAAGTACAAGGGATCAAAAATGTACAATTGTTTAATAAGATACAATTGCCGGTCTATAAATGAACTCGTGCCCAAAATCTAAGTTCATCGAACATGTACAAAATGTCTCAGGGTATCAAGAAGCAACTCAAAGTAGCATATATAGGGATGACAAAAAAATTCGACAAACCCGATACCCGTGGACCCTGCCCCGAACGGGGCGGGGATAACCCGCTTAATCGGGTATTCGGGGCGGGGATGGGTAACGGG